>BKCH01000011.1:4785000-5087274 GCA_008635985.1 Ficus erecta | reverse complement strand
TCCATGAACTTTAACTCAATGAAACCAGTTTTCAAAAGCATTCAAACGGTCCACTTCGTGTCGAAAAATTCCTTCTAGATTGCGATTTAAGGTATTCTCAATATTTGCACCGTTTTCCGAAGGCTATATAGCCTTCCCTGGTGAGAGAAAATTGGTCCGGCTCAAAATTCCATGAACTTCATATCAGTGAAACCAATTTTAAATAACATTCCAACGGCCCACTTTGTGTCGAAAAAAGCCTTACGGACTGTGATTTCAGATATTCTCATTATTTGTACCGTTTTTTGAAGGCTATAACCTTCTCCGTCGAGTCAAAATTGATCCGGATTAAAATTTCATGCAACTTTGGTAATGTAAAATTGCTTTTCATAGGAATCCGACGATCTAGTTCGTCTCGAAAACTGACATCTTAATAAAGAGTTATGATCGCACCAACATTTGCTTCATTTTCCAAAGCCTATAGCCTTCTCTGGCGAGAGAAAATTGGTCCGGCTCAAAATTCCATGAACTTCAGATCAATAAAACCTGTTTCAAATAACATTCCAATGGTCCAGTTCGTGTCAAAAAGTACCTTTCGGATTGTGATTTAAAGTGTTCTCAATATTTGCACCGTTTTCCGAAGGCTATAGCCTTCCCTGGTGAGATAAAATTGGTCCGGCTCAAAATTCCATGAACTTTCGATCATTAAAACCTGTTTTATATAGCATTCAAACGGTCCACTTCGTATCGAAAAATGCCTTCCGAATTGGGATTTAAGGTATTCTCAATATTTATGCCGTTTTTCGTAGGCTATAGCCTTCCGTGGTGAGAGAAAATTAGTCTGGCTCAAAATTCCATGAATTTCAGATCAATAAAACCTATTTTAATTAGCATTCCGACGGTCCACTTTGATTCGAAAAAAGCCTTTCGGATTGTGATTTCAGGTATTCTCATTATTTGTACCGTTTTTTGAATGCTATATAACCTTCTCCGTCGAGTCAAAATTCATCCGGATTAAAATTTCAAGCAACTTTGGTAATGTATAATCGCTTTTCATCGGAATCCGATGATCTAGTTCGTCTCGAAAACTGACATCTTAATAAAGGGTTATGATCGCACCAAAATTTGCTTCATTTTCCAAAGCAAATAGCCTTCTCTGGCGAGAGAAAATTGGTCCGGCTTAAAATTCCATGAACTTTAACTCAATGAAACCAGTTTTCAAAAGCATTCAAACGGTCCACTTCGTGTCAAAAAATACCTTCTGGATTGCGATTTAAGGTATTCACAATATTTGCACCGTTTTCCGAAGGCCATAGCCTTCCCTGGTGAGAGAAAATTGGTCCTGCTCAAAATTCCATGAACTTCGTATCAGTGAAACCAATTTTAAATAACATTCCAACGGCCCACTTTGTGTCGAAAAAAGCCTTCCGGATTGTGATTTCAGGTATTCTCATTATTTGTACCGTTTTTTGAAGGCTATAACCTTCTCTGTCGAGTCAAAATTGATCTGGATTAAAATTTCATGCAACTTTGGTAATGTAAAATTGCATTTCATAGGAATCCGACGATCTAGTTCGTCTCGAAAACTGACATCTTAATAAAGAGTTATGATCGCACCAACATTTGCTTCATTTTCCAAAGCCTATAGCCTTCTCTGACGAGAGAAAATTGGTCCGGCTCAAAATTTCATCAACTTCAGATCAATGATACCTATTTTAAATAGCATTCAAACGGTCCACTTCGTGTCAAAAAATTCTTTTCGGATTGTGATTTAAGGTATTCTCAGTATTTGCACCGTTTTCCGAAGGCTATAGCCTTTCCTGGTGAGAGAAAATTGGTTAGCTCAAAATTTCATGAACTTCAGATCAATAAAACCTGTTTCAAATAACATTCAAATGGTCCACTTCGTGTAAAAAATTACCTTCCGGATTGTGATTTAAGGTATTCTCAATATTTGCACTGTTTTCCGAAGGCCATAGCCTTCCCTGGTGAGAGAAAATTGGTCCGGCTCAAAATTCCATAAACTTCAGATCAATAAAACCTATTTTAAATAGCATTCGAACGGTCCACATCGTGTCGAAAAATACCCTATGGATTGTGATTTAAGGTAATCTCAATATTTACACCGTTTTCCGAAAGCAATATAGCCTTCCCTGGTGAGATAAAATTGGTCCGGCTCAAAATTCCATGAACTTCATATCAGTGAAACCAATTTTAAATAACATTCCAACGGCCCACTTTGTGTCGAAAAAAGCCTTCCGGATTGTGATTTCAGGTATTCTCATTATTTGTACCGTTTTTTGAAGGCTATAACCTTCTCCGTCGAGTCAAAATTGATCCGGATTAAAATTTCATGCAACTTTGGTAATGTAAAATTGCATTTCATAGGAATCCGACGATCTGTTCGTCTCGAAAATTGACATCTTAATAAAGAGTTATGATCGCACCAACATTTGCTTCATTTTCCAAAGCCTATAGCCTTCTCTGGCGAGAGAAAATTGGTCCGGCTCAAAATTTCATGAACTTCAGATCAATGAAACCTATTTTAAATAGCATTCAAACGGTCCACTTCGTGTCAAAAAATGCCTTTCGGATTGTGATTTAAGGTATTCTCAGTATTTGCACCGTTTTCCGAAGGCTATAGCCTTTCCTGGTGAGAGAAAATTGGTCCGGTTCAAAATTCCATTAACTTCAGATCAATAAAACCTGTTTCAAATAACATTCAAATGTTCCACTTCGTGTCAAAAAATACCTTCAGGATTGTGATTTAAAGTATTCTCAATATTTTCAACCTTTTCCAACGGCTATAGCCTTTCCTGGTGAGAGAAAATTGGTCCGGCTCAAAATTCCATGAACTTCAGATCAATAAAACCTGTTTCAAATAACATTCCAATGGTCCAGTTCGTGTCAAAAAGTACCTTTCGGATTGTGATTTAAAGTGTTCTCAATATTTGCAACCGTTTTCCGAAGGCTATAGCCTTCCCTGATGAGATAAAATTGGTCCGGCTCAAAATTCCATGAACTTTAGATCATTAAAACCTGTTTTATATATCATTCAAACGGTCCACTTCGTATCGAAAATGCCTTCCGAATTGGGATTTAAGGTATTCTCAATATTTATGCCGTTTTTCGAAGGCTATAGCCTTCCGTGGTGAGAGAAAATTAGTCTGGCTCAAAATTTCATGATTTTCAGATCAATAAAACCTATTTTAATTAGCATTCCGACGGTCCACTTTGATTCGAAAAAAGCCTTTCAGATTGTGCTTTCAGGTATTCTTATTATTTGTACCGTTTTTTGAAGGCTTTAACCTTCTCTGTCGAGTCAAAATTCATCCGGATTAAAATTTCATGCAACTTTGGTAATGTAAAATCGCTTTTCATCGGAATCCGACGATCTAGTTCGTCTCGAAAACTGACATCTTAATAAAGGGTTATGATCGCACCAAAATTTGCTTCATTTTCCAAAGCAAATAGCCTTCTCTGGCGAGAGAAAATTGGTCCGGCTTAAAATTCCATGAACTTTAACTCAATGAAACCAGTTTTCAAAAGCATTCAAACGGTCCACTTCGTGTCGAAAAATTCCTTCTAGATTGCGATTTAAGGTATTCTCAATATTTGCACCGTTTTCCGAAGGCTATATAGCCTTCCCTGGTGAGAGAAAATTGGTCCGGCTCAAAATTCCATGAACTTCATATCAGTGAAACCAATTTTAAATAACATTCCAACGGCCCACTTTGTGTCGAAAAAAGCCTTACGGACTGTGATTTCAGATATTCTCATTATTTGTACCGTTTTTTGAAGGCTATAACCTTCTCCGTCGAGTCAAAATTGATCCGGATTAAATTTCATGCAACTTTGGTAATGTAAAATTGCTTTTCATAGGAATCCGACGATCTAGTTCGTCTCGAAAACTGACATCTTAATAAAGAGTTATGATCGCACCAACATTTGCTTCATTTTCCAAAGCCTATAGCCTTCTCTGGCGAGAGAAAATTGGTCCGGCTCAAAATTCCATGAACTTCAGATCAATAAAACCTGTTTCAAATAACATTCCAATGGTCCAGTTCGTGTCAAAAAGTACCTTTCGGATTGTGATTTAAAGTGTTCTCAATATTTGCACCGATTTACCGTTTTCCGAAGGCTATAGCCTTCCCTGGTGAGATAAAATTGGTCCGGCTCAAAATTCCATGAACTTTCGATCATTAAAACCTGTTTTATATAGCATTCAAACGGTCCACTTCGTATCGAAAAATGCCTTCCGAATTGGGATTTAAGGTATTCTCAATATTTATGCCGTTTTTCGTAGGCTATAGCCTTCCGTGGTGAGAGAAAATTAGTCTGGCTCAAAATTCCATGAATTTCAGATCAATAAAACCTATTTTAATTAGCATTCCGACGGTCCACTTTGATTCGAAAAAAGCCTTTCGGATTGTGATTTCAGGTATTCTCATTATTTGTACCGTTTTTTGAATGCTATATAACCTTCTCCGTCGAGTCAAAATTCATCCGGATTAAAATTTCAAGCAACTTTGGTAATGTATAATCGCTTTTCATCGGAATCCGATGATCTAGTTCGTCTCGAAAACTGACATCTTAATAAAGGGTTATGATCGCACCAAAATTTGCTTCATTTTCCAAAGCAAATAGCCTTCTCTGGCGAGAGAAAATTGGTCCGGCTTAAAATTCCATGAACTTTAACTCAATGAAACCAGTTTTCAAAAGCATTCAAACGGTCCACTTCGTGTCAAAAATACCTTCTGGATTGCGATTTAAGGTATTCACAATATTTGCACCGTTTTCCGAAGGCCATAGCCTTCCCTGGTGAGAGAAAATTGGTCCTGCTCAAAATTCCATGAACTTCGTATCAGTGAAACCAATTTTAAATAACATTCCAACGGCCCACTTTGTGTCGAAAAAAGCCTTCCGGATTGTGATTTCAGGTATTCTCATTATTTGTACCGTTTTTTGAAGGCTATAACCTTCTCTGTCGAGTCAAAATTGATCTGGATTAAAATTTCATGCAACTTTGGTAATGTAAAATTGCATTTCATAGGAATCCGACGATCTAGTTCGTCTCGAAAACTGACATCTTAATAAAGAGTTATGATCGCACCAACATTTGCTTCATTTTCCAAAGCCTATAGCCTTCTCTGACGAGAGAAAATTGGTCCGGCTCAAAATTTCATCAACTTCAGATCAATGATACCTATTTTAAATAGCATTCAAACGGTCCACTTCGTGTCAAAAAATTCTTTTCGGATTGTGATTTAAGGTATTCTCAGTATTTGCACCGTTTTCCGAAGGCTATAGCCTTTCCTGGTGAGAGAAAATTGGTTAGCTCAAAATTTCATGAACTTCAGATCAATAAAACCTGTTTCAAATAACATTCAAATGGTCCACTTCGTGTAAAAAATTACCTTCCGGATTGTGATTTAAGGTATTCTCAATATTTGCACTGTTTTCCGAAGGCCATAGCCTTCCCTGGTGAGAGAAAATTGGTCCGGCTCAAAATTCCATAAACTTCAGATCAATAAAACCTATTTTAAATAGCATTCGAACGGTCCACATCGTGTCGAAAAATACCCTATGGATTGTGATTTAAGGTAATCTCAATATTTACACCGTTTTCCGAAAGCAATATAGCCTTCCCTGGTGAGATAAAATTGGTCCGGCTCAAAATTCCATGAACTTCATATCAGTGAAACCAATTTTAAATAACATTCCAACGGCCCACTTTGTGTCGAAAAAAGCCTTCCGGATTGTGATTTCAGGTATTCTCATTATTTGTACCGTTTTTTGAAGGCTATAACCTTCTCCGTCGAGTCAAAATTGATCCGGATTAAAATTTCATGCAACTTTGGTAATGTAAAATTGCATTTCATAGGAATCCGACGATCTAGTTCGTCTCGAAAATTGACATCTTAATAAAGAGTTATGATCGCACCAACATTTGCTTCATTTTCCAAAGCCTATAGCCTTCTCTGGCGAGAGAAAATTGGTCCGGCTCAAAATTTCATGAACTTCAGATCAATGAAACCTATTTTAAATAGCATTCAAACGGTCCACTTCGTGTCAAAAAATGCCTTTCGGATTGTGATTTAAGGTATTCTCAGTATTTGCACCGTTTTCCGAAGGCTATAGCCTTTCCTGGTGAGAGAAAATTGGTCCGGTTCAAAATTCCATTAACTTCAGATCAATAAAACCTGTTTCAAATAACATTCAAATGTTCCACTTCGTGTGAAAAAAATACCTTCAGGATTGTGATTTAAAGTATTCTCAATATTTTCAACCTTTTCCAACGGCTATAGCCTTTCCTGGTGAGAGAAAATTGGTCCGGCTCAAAATTCCATGAACTTCAGATCAATAAAACCTGTTTCAAATAACATTCCAATGGTCCAGTTCGTGTCAAAAAGTACCTTTCGGATTGTGATTTAAAGTGTTCTCAATATTTGCACACCGTTTTCCGAAGGCTATAGCCTTCCCTGATGAGATAAAATTGGTCCGGCTCAAAATTCCATGAACTTTAGATCATTAAAACCTGTTTTATATCATTCAAACGGTCCACTTCGTATCGAAAAATGCCTTCCGAATTGGGATTTAAGGTATTCTCAATATTTATGCCGTTTTTCGAAGGCTATAGCCTTCCGTGGTGAGAGAAAATTAGTCTGGCTCAAAATTTCATGATTTTCAGATCAATAAAACCTATTTTAATTAGCATTCCGACGGTCCACTTTGATTCGAAAAAAGCCTTTCAGATTGTGCTTTCAGGTATTCTTATTATTTGTACCGTTTTTTGAAGGCTTTAACCTTCTCTGTCGAGTCAAAATTCATCCGGATTAAAATTTCATGCAACTTTGGTAATGTAAAATCGCTTTTCATCGGAATCCGACGATCTAGTTCGTCTCGAAAACTGACATCTTAATAAAGGGTTATGATCGCACCAAAATTTGCTTCATTTTCCAAAGCAAATAGCCTTCTCTGGCGAGAGAAAATTGGTCCGGCTTAAAATTCCATGAACTTTAACTCAATGAAACCAGTTTTCAAAAGCATTCAAACGGTCCACTTCGTGTCGAAAAATTCCTTCTAGATTGCGATTTAAGGTATTCTCAATATTTGCACCGTTTTCCGAAGGCTATATAGCCTTCCCTGGTGAGAGAAAATTGGTCCGGCTCAAAATTCCATGAACTTCATATCAGTGAAACCAATTTTAAATAACATTCCAACGGCCCACTTTGTGTCGAAAAAAGCCTTACGGACTGTGATTTCAGATATTCTCATTATTTGTACCGTTTTTTGAAGGCTATAACCTTCTCCGTCGAGTCAAAATTGATCCGGATTAAAATTTCATGCAACTTTGGTAATGTAAAATTGCTTTTCATAGGAATCCGACGATCTAGTTCGTCTCGAAAACTGACATCTTAATAAAGAGTTATGATCGCACCAACATTTGCTTCATTTTCCAAAGCCTATAGCCTTCTCTGGCGAGAGAAAATTGGTCCGGCTCAAAATTCCATGAACTTCAGATCAATAAAACCTGTTTCAAATAACATTCCAATGGTCCAGTTCGTGTCAAAAAGTACCTTTCGGATTGTGATTTAAAGTGTTCTCAATATTTGCACCGTTTTCCGAAGGCTATAGCCTTCCCTGGTGAGATAAAATTGGTCCGGCTCAAAATTCCATGAACTTTCGATCATTAAAACCTGTTTTATAGCATTCAAACGGTCCACTTCGTATCGAAAAATGCCTTCCGAATTGGGATTTAAGGTATTCTCAATATTTATGCCGTTTTTCGTAGGCTATAGCCTTCCGTGGTGAGAGAAAATTAGTCTGGCTCAAAATTCCATGAATTTCAGATCAATAAAACCTATTTTAATTAGCATTCCGACGGTCCACTTTGATTCGAAAAAAGCCTTTCGGATTGTGATTTCAGGTATTCTCATTATTTGTACCGTTTTTTGAATGCTATATAACCTTCTCCGTCGAGTCAAAATTCATCCGGATTAAAATTTCAAGCAACTTTGGTAATGTATAATCGCTTTTCATCGGAATCCGATGATCTAGTTCGTCTCGAAAACTGACATCTTAATAAAGGGTTATGATCGCACCAAAATTTGCTTCATTTTCCAAAGCAAATAGCCTTCTCTGGCGAGAGAAAATTGGTCCGGCTCAAAATTCCATGAACTTCAGATCAATAAAACCTATTTCAAATAACATTCCAATGGTCCAGTTCGTGTCAAAAAGTACCTTCCGGATTGTGATTTAAAGTGTTCTCAATATTTGCACCGTTTTCCGAAGGCTATAGCCTTTCCTGGTGAGAGAAAATTGGTCCGGTTCAAAATTCCATTAACTTCAGATCAATAAAACCTGTTTCAAATAACATTCAAATGTTCCACTTCGTGTCAAAAAAATACCTTCAGGATTGTGATTTAAAGTATTCTCAATATTTTCAACGTTTTCCAACGGCTATAGCCTTTCCTGGTGAGAGAAAATTAGTCCGACTCAAAATTCGATGAACTTCATATCAATAAAATCTGTTTCAAATAACATTCAAATGGTCCAGTTCGTGTCAAAAAGTACCTTCCGGATTGTGATTTAAAGTGTTCTCAATATTTGCACCGTTTTCCGAAGGCTATAGCCTTCCCTGGTGAGATAAAATTGGTCCGGCTCAAAATTCCATGAACTTTAAATCATTAAAATCTGTTTTATATAGCATTCAAACGGTCCACTTCGTATCGAAAAATGCCTTCCGAATTGGGATTTAAGGTATTCTCAATATTTATGCCGTTTTTCGAAAGCTATAGCCTTCCGTGGTGAGAGAAAATTAGTCTGGCTCAAAATCCCATGAATTTCATATCAATAAAACCTATTTTAATTAGCATTCCGACGGTCCACTTTGATTCGAAAAAAGCCTTTCGGATTGTGATTTCAGGTATTCTCATTATTTGTACCGTTTTTTGAAGGCTATATAACCTTCTCCGTCGAGTCAAAATTCACCTGGATTAAAATTTCATGAAACTTTGGTAATGTAAAATCGCTTTTCATCGGAATCCGACGATCTAGTTCGTCTCGAAAACTGACATCTTAATAAAGGGTTATGATCGCACCAAAATTTGCTTCATTTTCCAAAGCAAATAGCCTTCTCTGGCGAGAGAAAATTGGTCCGGCTTAAAATTCCATGAACTTTAACTCAATGAAACCAGTTTTCAAAAGCATTCAAACGGTCCACTTCGTGTCAAAAAATACCTTCTGGATTGCGATTTAAGGTATTCACAATATTTGCACCGTTTTCCGAAGGCCATAGCCTTCCCTGGTGAGAGAAAATTGGTCCTGCTCAAAATTCCATGAACTTCGTATCAGTGAAACCAATTTTAAATAACATTCCAACGGCCCACTTTGTGTCGAAAAAAGCCTTCCGGATTGTGATTTCAGGTATTTTCATTATTTACAACATCAAAACAATTACAAACACAAACACCGTTTTTCGAAGGTTCTCTAACCTTTTCCGTCTGTCAAAATTGATCCGCATTAAAATTTCATGCAACATTGGTAATGTAAAATCGCTTTTCATCGGAATCCGACGATCTAGTTCGTCTCGAAAACTGACATCTTAATAAAGGGTTATGATCGCACCAAAATTTGCTTCATTTTCCAAAGCCAATAGCCTTCTCTGGCGAGAGAAAATTGGTCCGGCTTAAAATTCCATGAACTTTAACTCAATGAACCAGTTTTCAAAAGCATTCAAACGGTCCACTTCGTGTCGAAAAATACATTCTGGATTGCGATTTAAGGTATTCTCAATATTTGCCGCACCGTTTTCCGAAGGCTATAGCCTTCCCTGGTGAGAGAAAATTGGTCCGGTTCAAAATTCCATTAACTTCAGATCAATAAAACCTGTTTCAAATAACATTCAAATGTTCCACTTCGTGTCAAAAAAATACCTTCAGGATTGTGATTTAAAGTATTCTCAATATTTTCAACGTTTTCCAACGGCTATAGCCTTTCCTGGTGAGAGAAAATTGGTCCGGCTCAAAATTCCATGAACTTCAGATCAATAAAACCTGTTTCAAATAACATTCCAATGGTCCAGTTCGTGTCAAAAAGTACCTTCCGGATTGTGATTTAAAGTGTTCTCAATATTTGCACCATTTTCCGAAGGCTATAGCCTTGCCTGGTGAGATAAAAATGGTCCGGCTCAAAATTCCATGAACTTTAGATCATTAAAACCTGTTTTATATAGCATTCAAACGGTCCACTTCGTATCGAAAATGCCTTCCGAATTGGGATTTAAGGTATTCTCAATATTTATGCCGTTTTTCGAAGGCTATAGCCTTCCGTGGTGAGAGAAAATTAGTCTGACTCAAAATTTCATGAATTTCATATCAATAAAACCTATTTTAATTAGCATTCCGACGGTCCACTTTGATTCGAAAAACCTTTCGGATTGTGATTATTAGGTATTCTCATTATTTGTACCGTTTTTTGAAGGCTATAACCTTCTCCGTCGAGTCAAAATTGATCCGGATTAAAATTTCATGCAACTTTGGTAATGTAAAATCGCTTTTCATCGGAATCCGACGATCTAGTTCGTCTCGAAACTGACATCTTAATAAAGGGTTATGATCGCACCAAAATTTGCTTCATTTTCCGAAGCCAATAGCCTTCTCTGGCGAGAGAAAATTGTTCCGGGTTAAAATTCCATGAACTTTAACTCAATGAAAGCAGTTTTCAAAAGCATTCAAACGGTCCACTTCGTGTCGAAAAATACCTTCTGGATTGCGATTTAAGGTATTCTCAATATTTGCACCGTTTTCCGAAGGCTATAGCCTTCCCTGGTGAGAGAAAATTGGTCCGGTTCAAATTCCATTAACTTCAGATCAATAAAACCTGTTTCAAATAACATTCAAATGTTCCACTTCGTGTCAAAAAAATACCTTCAGGATTGTGATTTAAAGTATTCTCAATATTTTCAACGTTTTCCAACGGCTATAGCCTTTCCTGGTGAGAGAAAATTGGTCCGGCTCAAAATTCCATGAACTTCAGATCAATAAAACCTGTTTCAAATAACATTCCAATGGTCCAGTTCGTGTCAAAAAGTACCTTCCGGATTGTGATTTAAAGTGTTCTCAATATTTGCACCATTTTCCGAAGGCTATAGCCTTGCCTGGTGAGATAAAAATGGTCCGGCTCAAAATTCCATGAACTTTAGATCATTAAAACCTGTTTTATTAGCATTCAAACGGTCCACTTCGTATCGAAAAATGCCTTCCGAATTGGGATTTAAGGTATTCTCAATATTTATGCCGTTTTTCGAAGGCTATAGCCTTCCGTGGTGAGAGAAAATTAGTCTGACTCAAAATTTCATGAATTTCATATCAATAAAACCTATTTTAATTAGCATTCCGACGGTCCACTTTGATTCGAAAAAAGCCTTTCGGATTGTGATTTCAGGTATTCTCATTATTTGTACCGTTTTTTGAAGGCTATAACCTTCTCCGTCGAGTCAAAATTGATCCGGATTAAAATTTCATGCAACTTTGGTAATGTAAAATCGCTTTTCATCGGAATCCGACGATCTAGTTCGTCTCGAAAACTGACATCTTAATAAAGGGTTATGATCGCACCAAAATTTGCTTCATTTTCCGAAGCCAATAGCCTTCTCTGGCGAGAGAAAATTGTTCCGGTTAAAATTCCATGAACTTTAACTCAATGAAAGCAGTTTTCAAAAGCATTCAAACGGTCCACTTCGTGTCGAAAAATACCTTCTGGATTGCGATTTAAGGTATTCTCAATATTGCACCGTTTTCCGAAGGCTATAGCCTTCCCTGGTGAGAGAAAATTGGTCCGGCTCAAAATTCCATGAACTTCATATCAATGAAACGAATTTTAAATAACATTCCAACGGCCCACTTTGTGTGGAAAAAAGCCTTCCGGATGTGATTTCAGGTATTTTCATTATTTACACGCCGTTTTTCGAAGGTTCTAACCTTTTCCGTCGTGTCAAAATTGATCCGCATTAAAATTTCATGCAACTTTTGTAATGTAAAATTGCTTTTCATAGGAATCCGACGAACTAGTTCGTGTCGAAAACTGACATCTTAATAAAGAGTTATGATCGCACCAACATTTGCTTCATTTTCTAAAGCCTATAGCCTTCTCTGGGCGAGAGAAAATTGGTCCGACTCAAAATTCCATGAACTTCATATCAATAAAACCTATTTTAAATAGCATTCCAATGGTCCACTTTGTGTCGAAAAAAGCCTTCCGGATTGTGATTTCAGGAATTCTCAATATTTGCACCGTTTCTGTAGGCTGTAACCTTCTCCGCTGAGTCAAAATTGATCCGGATTAAAATTTAATGCAACTTAGGTAATGTAAAATTGCTTTTCATAGGAATCTGACGATCTAGTTCGTGTCAAAAATTGACATCTTAATAAAGAGTTATGATCGCACCAACATTTGCTTCCTTTCCAAAGCCTATAGCCTTCTCTGGCCAGAGAAAATTGGTTCGGATCAAAATTCCATGAACTTCATATTAATGAAACCTATTTTAAATAGCATTCCAACGGCCACTTCGTCTCGTAAAAAGGCTTCTGAATTGTGATTTCAGGAATTCTCAATATTTGCACCGTTTTCCGAAGGCTATAACATTATCCGCCGAGTCAAAATTGTTCCGGATTAAAATTTAATGCAACTTAGATACTATAAAATTGCATTTCAAAGGAATCCAACGATCTACTTCGTATCAAAACTGACATCTTAAATAAAGTGTTACGATCGCATCAACATTTGCTTCATTTTCCAAAGCCTATAGCCTTCTCTGGCAAGAGAAAATTGGTCTGTCTCAAAATTTCATGAACTTCAGATCAATGAAACCTATTTTAAATAGCATTCAAACGGCCCACTTCTTGTCGAAAAATGCCTTCCGGATTGTGATTTAAGGTATTCTCAATATTTGCATCGTTTACCAAAGGTTATAGCCTTCCCTGATGAGAGAAAATTAGTCCGGCTCAAAATTCCATGAACTTCAGATCAATAAAACCTATTTTAAGTAGCATTCCGACGGTCCACTTTGTGTCGAAAAATGCCTTCCGGATTGTGATTTCAGGTATTCTCATTATTTGCACCGTTTTCCGAAGGCTATAACCTTCTCCGTCGAGTGAAAATTGATCCGAATTAAAATTTCATGCAACTTAGCCTTCGAAAAACGCAGTAGATATTGAGAATACCTTAAATCATAATCCGGAAGGCATTTTTCGACACGAATTGGATCAATGGAATTGTATTGAAAGCATGTTTTAATGATCCAAAGTTTTAGAAATTTTGAGCCGGACAAATTTTATGTTACCAGAGAGCTTTGGAAAATGTAGCAAATGTTGAAATGACCATAACTTGTTATAAAGAAGTCGGTTTTAGACACGAAGTATACCGTTGAATTACGCTTAAAAGCATTTTTAAATTATCCAAGTTGCATGAAATTTTGTTCCAAACCAATTTTGACTTAACGGAGTAGGCTGTAGCCTTCGAAAAACGGAAACAAATATTCAGAATGCCTTCAATCACCATCCGGAAGGTATTTTTCGATTAAAGTGTACCGTTGTAAATGGTTCATGCATAAACTATATGATATTTGTTATGTTTTGTGAGATTAAGTTTGTACTTACTGAGCGTAAGCTTATTAGTATATTTCATATTGTTGGTAAAAAGCCTACAGCTTAATTTATGGGCCATAAGGACGATGCGACAAGTGAAGGGCGGTGTGGGATACTACTACGCAGACTTTTCCACAAACTCTTTGAACTATAAATGTATACTTATATTTAAATAGATTGTGTTATACTATGTATATAATGTTTGAAGACTTGGGTTAAATGAAAGGATTATGTATAGCTTTATATTTTGGTAAACAAGTTGTGTATGCACGGAAAGTTTACCTATATGAACTAGTCTATTCATAAGGTGTTTAAAGAAAAAAAATTTATTTTGAAATTTTCAGTAAGTTTAATCATTTAAAATTAAGATTTAATCAGTAAGCATGATAATAGCCTACGTAGTCAGGTGGTTACAGCTAAAGACTTTGGAAAATAGTGTAAATGTTGATACTATCATAACTCATTAAAAAGATGTCAGTTTTAAACACTAAGTAGACCATTGGTTGCTATTAAACAATTGTAAATTGTCCAAATTATATTAAATTTTAAGCAGGATCAATTTTGACTCGTTGGAGAAGGCTATATCCTTTAGAAAATATAGCAAATATTCATAAGACATTAAATCACAATGTAGAAGTCAGTTTTAAACATAAAGTAGACCATTAAAATATTATTTGAAGCATAATCTAATGATCCAAAATTCTAGAAATTTTGAACCGGGCCAATTTTTACTTAAAGGAGAAGGCTATAGGATTTGGAAACTGGAGTAAATGTTAATACGATCATAACTTGTTTTAGACACGAAGTATATCATTAAATTATGATTAGCAGTATTTTCAAATTATTCAAGTTGCATGAAATTTTGATCCGGACCAATTTTGGCCTGACGGAGAAGGCTAGAGCCTTTGGAAAATTGAGCAAATATTGAGAATACCTTATATCACAATCTAGAAGGTGTTTTTCGACACAAAGTGGACCGTTAGAATGATACTTAAAGCATCTTTTAATACACCGGTAGAGTCTACTTCATGTCTAAAACTGACTTCTATATTGTGATTTAATGTCTTATGAATATTTGCAACATTTTCTAAAGGAAATAGCCATCTCCATCAAGCCAAAATTGATCAGGCTCAAAATTTAAAGTAAATTGGTTGATTTAAAAATGTTTTTAATAGCAATTCAATGGTCTACTTCGTGTTTAAAACTAACATATTTATAACGAGTTATGTTCATATCAACATTTATTCCATTTTGCAAAGCCTGTAACCTTCTCTGGTGAGAGAAAATTGGTCTGGTTCAAGATTTCTAGAATATTGGATCATTGAAACTTGCTTTAAATAGCATTCAATGGTTTATTTCATGTCAAAAACGCCTTTCGGATTGTGATTCAAGGTATTCGCAATATTTGCTCCATATTCAGATATAGCCTTCTCCGTCAAGCCAAAATTGGTCTTGATCAAAATTTCATACAATAATTTGAAAATGCTTTTAATCGTAATCCATCAATCTACTTTCTGTCTAAAACTGAATTCTTTATAACAAGTTATGGTCGTTTTAATATTTACTACATTTTCCAAAGCTTGTAGCCTTCTTCGGCAACAGAAAATTAGTCCGACTCAAAATTTCTAAAACTTTGGATTATTAAAACTTGCTTTTAATAGAATTCCAACGATCCAATTTGTGTCGAAAAACGCCTTCCAAATTGTGATTTAAGGTATTTTCAATATTTAATCCGTTTTTCGAAAGCTATAGCCTTCACCGTCAAACCAAAATTGGTCCGGATTAAAATTTCATACAACATGGATAAATTGAAAATGCTTTTATTCGCAATCCAATGGTCTACTTCGTGTCTAAAGCCACATCTTAATAACGAGTTATGGTCGTATCAATATTTGCTCTATTTTTAAAAGCCTATAGCCTTTTATGCTGAGAGAAAATTGCTCTAGCTCAAAATTTTTAGAATTTTGGATCATTAAAACTTGCTTTAAATAGCATTTCAACAGTCCACTTCATCTCAAAAAATACCTTCCGAATTGTGATTTAAGGTATTCTCTATATTTGCTCCGTTTTCCGAGGGCTATAGCCTTCTTCGTCGAGTCAAAGTTGGTCAGGATCAAAATTTTATGCAACTTGGATAATTTGAAAATGATTTTAATCGTAATCTAATGGTCTACTTTGTGTCTAAAACCAACTTCTTTATAACAAGTTATGGTCTTTTTAACATTTGCTACATTTTCCAAAGCCTATAGCCTTCTTTTGCAACAGAAAATTGATCCGGCTCAAAAATCCTAGAACTTTAGACCATTAAAACATGCTTTTAATAGAATTCTAACGAACCAATTCGTGTCAAAAAACTCCTTCCAGATTGTGATTTAAGGTATTCTTAATATTTGCTATGTTTCTGAAGTCTTTAGCCTTCTCCGTCAGGCCAAAATTGGTCCGGATCAAAATTTCATGCAATTTAGATAATTTTAAAATGCTTTTACTTGTAATCCAACGATATACTTCGTGTCTAAAACCAACTTCTTTATAACGAGTTATGGTCGTATCAACATTTGTTCCATTTTTCAAATCCTATAGCCTTTTCCTTTAAGTAAAATTAGCCCAGCTCAAAATTTCTAGACTTTTGGGTCTTTAGAACATGCTCAAATAGTATTCTAACAGTCTACTTCATGTCTAAAACTCGTCTATATTTAATGTTTCTGAATATTGCTCTATTTTCTAAAGTATATAACCTTTCTATCAATTGATCTGGCTCAAATTTAATATAATTTAAATTATTTAAAATACTTTTTAGCAATCCAACGGTCTACTTTATGTTTAAAACTGACATCTTTATAATGAGTTATTGTCGTATCAACATTTACTCCATTTTCCAAAGCCGATAGCCTTCTCTGGTGAAAGAAAATTGGTCCGGCTCAAAATTTCTAGAGCTTTGGATCATTAAAACATGCTTTAAATCAAAATTCCAATGGTCCACTTTGTCGAAAAATGCCCCAGATTGTGATTTAAGGTATTCTCAATATTTGATACGTTTTTGGAAGGCTATAGCCTTCTCCGTTGAACTAAAATGGTCCAAATAAAAATTTCATGCAACATGGATAATTTGAAAATTATTTTAATCGCAATCAAACAGTTTACTTCATGTCTAAAACCGACTTCTTTATAACGAGTTATGGTCGTATCAACATTTGCTCCATTTTTTTAAGCCTGTAGCCTTCTTGTTTAAGTAAAATTTGGTTGGCTCAAAATTTCTAGAATTTTGGATTATTAAAACATGCTTTAAATAGCATTCTAACTGTCTACTTCATGTCTAAACTGACATTAAGATTGTGATTTAACGTCTTTTGAATATTTGTTCCATTTTCCAAAGGATATGCATTCTTCGTTAAGCAAAAATTGATTTGGCTCAAAATTTCATACAATTTGGATGATTTAAAAATGCTTTTAAGAGCAATCCAACGACCTACTTCGTGTTTAAAACTGACATTTTAATAACGAGTTATGATTGTATCAACATGTGCTCTATTTTCCAAAGCCCAAAGCCTTCTCTAGCTATAGAAAATTGGTCTAGCTCAAAATTTCAAGAACTTTTGATCACTAAAATGTGCTTTAAAAAAAACTCCAACAATCCACTTCGTGTCGAAAAAGGCTTTCCGGATTGTGATTTAAGGCATTCTCAATATTTGATCCATTTTTCAAAGACTCTTGCGTTCTCCATCAAGCTAAAATTGGTTCGGCTCAAAATTTCATGCATTTTTTATAATTTAAAAATGTTTTTAATAGCAATCCAACTATCTACTTCGTGTCTAAAGCCGACTTCTTCATAACGAGTTACGATCGTATTAATATTTGCCCCATTTTCTAAAGCTTGTAACCTTCTCCTTTAAGTAAAAATCGGTTCGGCTCAAAATTTCTAGAACTTTTGATCATTAAAACATGCTTTGAATAGCATTCTAACAGTCTACTTCAAGTCTAAAACCAACTTCTAGTTTGTGATTTAACATGTTCTCAATATTTGCTCCGTTTTCAATATTTGCTCCATCGAACCAAAGTTGGTTCGACTTAAAATTTCATGCATTTTATATAATTTAAAAATGCTTCTAAATCAATCCAACTGTCTACTTCATGTCTAAAACCGACTTCTTAATAACGAGTTATGGACGTATCAACATTTGCTCCATTTTTTAAAACCTATAACCTTCTCCTTTAAGTAAAAATTAGTCCGGCGCAAAATTTTTAAAATTTTGGGGCATTAAACATCCTTTAAATAGAATTCTAATAGGCTACTTCATGTCTTAAATCGAGTTCAAGATTGTGATTTAGCGTCTTCTGAATATTGGTTCGATTTTCCAAAGGATACAGCACTCTCTGTCGAGCCAAAATTGATCCGGCTCAAAATTTTATACAATTTGGATTATTTAAAAATTCTTTTACATTCCAACGGTCTAGTTCATGTCTAAAACTGACATCTTGATAACGAGTTAGGTCGTATCTACATTTGATCCATTTTTCAAAGCATATAGCCTTCTCTGGAGAGAGAAAATTGATAGGACTCGAAATTTCTAGAACTTTGGATAATTAAAACATGCTGTAAATAGAATTCCAGCAATCCACTTCGTGTCGAGAATCACCTTCGGGATTGTGATTTAAGGTATTCTCAATATTTGCTCTATTTTCTGAAGGCTTTTAGCCTTCTCCGTCAAACCAAAATTGGTCCGGATCAAAATTTCATGCAACTTGGATAATTTGAAAATGCTTTTAATCGCAATCCAACGGTCCACTTCATGTCTAAAACTGACTTCTTAATAACGAGTTATGATCGTATCAACATTTGCTCCATTTTTTAAAGCCTATAGCCTTCTTCTTTAAGTAAAATTTGGTATAGCTCAAATTTCTAGAACTTTGTAGTATTAAAACATGTTTTAAATAGCATTCTAACGGTCTACTTAATGTCTAAAACCGTCTTCTAGATTGTGTTTTAATGTATTCTGAATATTTGCTCTATTTTCTAAATGATTTAGCCTTTTCTGTCGAGCTAAAATTGATCCGGCTCAAAATTTCATACAATTTGGATGATTTAAAAATGCTTTTAATAGCAATCTAACGGTCTACTTTGTGTCTAAAACTGACATCTTAATAACGAGTTATAGTTGTATCAACATTTGCTTTATTTTTCGAACCCTATAGCCTTCTCTGGTGAGAGAAATTTGGTCTGACTCAAAATTTGTAGAACTTTGGATCATTAAAACACGGATTATATAGCATTTCACACACGGTTCACTTTGTGTCAAAACACGCCTTTTAGATTGTGATTTAAGATATTCTCAATATTTGCTCCGTTTTCCGAAGGCTATAGCCTTCTCTGTCGGGCTAAAATTGGTCCGGATCAAAATTTCGTACAACTTGGATAATTTAAAAATGCCATTAATCGCAATCCACTAGTCTACTTCGTGTCTAAAACTGACTTCTTTATAACGAGTTATGGTCATATCAACATTTGCTCCATTTTCTGAAGCCTATAATCTTCTCCTTTAACTAAAAATTAGTCCGACTAAAAATTTCTAGAACTTTGGATAATTAAAACATACTTAAAATAGCATTCTAACGGTCTACTTCATATCTAATACCGACCTCTACATTTTGATTTAACGTGTTCTCAATATTTGCTCTGTTTCCCAATGGCTATAGCCTTCTCCGTCAAGCCAACATTGGTTTGGCTTAAATGTCATGCATTTAGGTAATTTAAAAATGCTTCTAATAGCAATCCAGCGGTCTATTTCGTGTCTAAAGCCGACTTCTTAATACGAGTTATGGTCGTATCAATATTTGCTCTATTTTCCAAAGCTTATAGCTTTCTCCGTCAAGTAAAAATTGGTCAATTTCATAATTTCTAGAACTTTGGATAATTAAAACATGCTTTAAATAGCATTCCAACGGTCCACTTCGTTCTAGAGCCGACTTCTAGATTGTGTTCTAACATCTTCTCAATATTTGCTTTATTTTCCAAAGGGTATAGCCTTCTCTGTCTAGTCAAAATTGGTCCAGCTCAAAATTTCATGTATTTGAGATAATTTAAAAAAGCTTTTAATAGAAATCCAACATTCTAATTCGTGTCTAAAACCAGCTTTTTTATCACGAGTTATGGTCGTCTCAATATTTGCTCCATTTTCTAAAGCCTATAGCCTTTTTCGTTAAGTAAAAATTGATCTAGCTCAAATTTCTATAACTTTGGATCATTAAAATATGCTTTACATAGCATTCTACCAGTCCAATTCGTGTCAAAAAACTTCGGAGCAAATAATAAGACCTTAAATCACAATCCAGAAGGCGTTTAGGGTTTCGGGTTTAGGGTTTGAGATTTAGTGTTTGGGTTTGGGGTTTTGGTTGTAAGGTTTAAGGATTTTGGTTTAGGGTTTAGGATTTGGGTTTGGGTTTGGGGTTTGGTGCTTCGGGTTTCAAGTTTCGATCATTAAAACATACTTTAAATAGTATCCAAACGGTCCACTTCGTATCTAAAACCAACTTTTGGATTGTGAGTTCAATTCTTTTTAATATTCGCTCCGTTTTCCTAATCATAACAATAAGTCGATCACATTTACTATAAATAAAGAAACATTGGTTTTCATTTAAAATGGCCGTCCATACTGATAGGCATAAACGAAAAAGGGAAACTTACAAGCCGAAGAAATGAACCTGCTAGCATATTCGATCCAAAGAACCGAGTGTATTTTCCCATTTGTGTGGCCGTCCCCCATCCAACTCCCCCCCCCTTCTTTTTGGTAGCAAATAATTAAAATTAGATATGTTTATTTTTTTAATTATTTCAGGATAATTGCCCTGTATAGTAAATCCAGAGTACCTATAAAGAGCTAATTAGACAATATTCCACTATCAACCATAAAGAAATGTAACCCAAGATTATCACAGACGAAATTTCAATAAAACTTGATTGATAAGCATAAATAACATATATATTGGAATTAAAACAAAAACAAAAAGGAAAAGGAAAAGGAATAAAAATATAATGATCAAGTTGAATGAGCACCATGTGTCCGTGAAGCCCAGATACCAAAGACAAGAAACCAAAACACAAACAAGATAGCCCAATAGCGTGCAGGCCCGTACTTGATTCTGGTAAGCACAAACTGCAACAAATATTCAAAAAAAAAATTGCAAAATTAGTCAGGCATTGAACAAAAATCTTACCTTCAAAGCTTACAAAAATCTGGAATTTACCATAGACACACAAAAATAATTGTCTCGACGTCGTCATTAGCGGAGTAAAGCAGTTATTGTTTGTTTGTTTAATCTCAACTTAAGTTGCTGATATCTTAATAGACACACACAAGTTCTATAAAAGGAATGAAGCTCCCAACAATTTGGACATAATATTATTCATCAGGGTGAGTGCAGCACCATGCTGCCTGGCACCCAAGCAACCCCGCCGCCAATATTTTCGTTCAGGTTAACTTTTTAGTCTGAGGATCACACTTATGGCATGTTTACTTATCAGAAGAGAAGTAGTGACAATTATTGACTTTTGAGAGGTAGATTGTCTACGGCACTCACGATTCCCAGTGGTAAGTCGTCGGCGCTATTGCAGATAACAAATCCTTATTAAGTAATGGGTTTTTAAGGGGGCCAGCTTGCCTATATTGGTATTGTAAGCTTTTTTAGGTAGGGTCTAAGTGTGAGCGAGCTATCTTTGCCCCTAAATAAGTGGTTGAGATCCAGCCACCAACAATGCTTGAGCCATCACTCACTGGTCCTCCTATTTTACTAATACGGGATTAGAGCAAATAGAGGTCGTAGGTTTTTATTGTTAGTCAAAAACCTTAAGAGTATATGTCTACCATAACCACCTAAAAAAACCAATTGTTTTTCTTCCAAATAATTAAACGAATAAAAACATCACTGCTTCACAACCAAAAAGTGCATCAAATCTTTCAGAACACAGAACCGAGACAACCCGGTAAGGTTGGTTTGTTAGACATGGTCCTTTGGTTTAATTGTGGAGCATAAACAGGCATAATCTGTTCAAGCAACTTTCCTATTTCCATGAGCTATTGGTTCCGTCAGGAATTTCCCTCACTAGTCAAAATCACTCTGATCAAAGAAAATTACACAGCCAAATAGTGCAGGATACTAGCGCAGGATGCTAGTAAAGATTGTTTACACTAAAAATCACCCAGGTTCTCATCTATGAATATTGGTGCAGAAAAAGATAGTAACCTATTAAAACGTGAATATATTTAAACTGCAGAAACCTCAATGCAATAAGCATGGTATATGAAGCAGCATAAGACAAATACGTAAACGTTTTACTTACGAAGCGAAAGAAAACGACCACTGTTAAAGCACAAATGCCTCCAAGAAGAATATGAAGACCACTTCGGGCAGTTTTCTGCACATAACTCAACATGAATTCATGAAACAAAGCTAGAAAAGAATTCTTCATAAGACAGCACAAATACATGCATGCATGCACAATTCTAGGTTCATATTTATGGGTGAAATTCTTAATAGTTAAATACATAACGAACCACTTCATGCATATACATATGACTCGTGTTTTTATTTTTATTTTTTCATGTATCACGCCATGCTCTGTGAAAGCTTTAACCAGCTACGGTTACTTTTTGCATCCACAAACTATAAATAATTAGAAATTTTTTCAAGACTTTGGAAACAAGTATTGGTATCTACTAAAACCGACATACCTTTCCAACTCGAGGAGCTAGGAGCCATGCAAGAGTAACAGTAAGTAGACCTGTAGCAAGAAGAATGCCAGTACCTTCCACAGCCCACTTAGTTGCGGGATTTTCAGCACGCGTGACGTCTTCCAGAGCTGTATTCAAGGACTGTTCAGATGCAACTTGTGAAACTGGAACACGGTTGTTATTAGTGATGTTATTATGGGGACCAAACCAAAGGGAAATCTCACTCAGCCGTTGCCGTCGGATAGCAGCAATGGCATCAGGATCTACATCTGTATTAGTAAAAACATGGGCAGGATTGGGTTCTCCACTAGCAGTCCTTTCCCTCAGAGCCTCATATTCTTTCAAAGCAGCCACAACCTTTCGGACGTCTGCAGTGCTAATATTCTCCGCAGGATGACCACAAATTTCACAGACAGTGGATCCGTGGTTAACAAACCATTTGAGGGCACAAGCGTAATGTACCAAAGCAAGGTCGTTTTTGCAAGCGCAACCAAGCTCAACTAAGGTGTCTTTTGATGGTCAGACGAGCCCATTTCTAAATCAACATTACAGATGAGAACCTCGCCATCGGGGCTTACAAGTTCCATAAAACGAGCTTCTCTAACAGTGTTGTTAATAGAAACATTGGTTTCAGATTCAGCGGCACTGATTTCTCCGTGGGTTTTACAAGGTGGCGGGCGTAACGGAGGAGGAACAAGATTCAAAAACTCTAAGGCGGCATCTCCCCTATTGTCAGATTCAGCACATTGGCAGACACGACAAGTATCTAAGCCGACATCCTTGTCCGAAGCATCACTATCATCGCTATATGACTCTAAATTGGGAGCGGGAGTGGGAGTGGGAGTGGGAGTGGGAGTGTCAGGTGGGCAACCTTCCTTACCCATCAATCAAAACAGTTGCGGCTTTTTTTAAACGCACAAATTTGGGATTTTTCCTTTCTCTTTTGTTTTTTTTTTTTTTTCCCTAAAAAATTTTAAGGTTAAGGTAATTACACACACATCAATTAAATCAATAGAATTACAATTCCACAGCACTGAACTGCACTGCAATCCATACAACAAAAGACATTCCAATCTCAATTTTAGCTCCTATAAAGCAGGTTGAATTAAATACTGAAATTCAAATTGTTCTTAGAATAATTGAAGTAAGGAAAAGAAGAAAAACTAATTTGAAAAGAAATTGAGAAAGAAAAGCAAAATGCATAATGTAACATCCAGAACAGACAGACAAATCTCGTTAAATCTGTCTGTCTGTCAGTCGACATATGAATTGTAATGAAAGAAAGAAAGAAAGAAAGAAAGAAAGAAAGAAGAAAGCGAACCTGGTGCAGAGTGTCGAGAATCGAGAGGGAACCAACAACAGCGGATCGATCGGAATCACACTTGGGATTGATGAGCACCTGCTGCTGCTGCTGCTGGTTGGTGTTGGTGGGTCTCTCTCTCTTTCTCACTCTAGATAGTCGATTCTCTCTCTCTCTCTCTCTCTAAGTCGTCTGATGATGAGTAGACTAGTATTTCTACCTTTCTTTTAGACTTTGGTAGAGTTAAGTGGGGGTCACTGGAGAGTCCACGTCAGCCTCTCTTCTTCTTCCTCTCCAATCTTCACTTTCACTTTCACACACTGGTCTCTCTGACTCTGTCTGTCTCTCAGCGTGAACAGTCTATTATTGACTTCTCTACTTATGCAAATATATTAAAAAGAAAGTTAATAAGAAAATATACCTATATACTTATGTACATAATATCTACTTGGAATGAGCTAAACGAACAAGTATGATTAATGTCGTTATAGTTTTATTTCATAAATTCATAAATCTTAATCGGTCAAAAAGATCAAAGAAAGCTAAAACAAGCAACTGGTGGAGATAAATGGACAAATAATAACACCAACACCGCTCCCTTTTTCCAAAAACTTATGCGTTTGCCCTGCCGGGGGTACGAAGTTGTTATTCTTTATTAGTAAAGAAATGAATCATAAATGGATTCCTAGGACCCTACATCACTTGAACATTTTTAACAATTTTGTGTCAAACATTTTCTGTCTTTTTTTTTTTTAATCAAATAATTCCGGTAACTTTATAATACATTTTTAGCAGTTTCGATACCAAAACTATAAATTTGATATTAAAATCCATCATCAATTTCATGTATCAGCGAGACCAAATCCACCAAGAATACAAAACTAGTATTAGGGAACCACAAACACCAAAACTTTAAAGCTAGGAGACAAAGGTGTGTGTGGTATATATATACTATATATATATATATATAACCTAAAGCCAAATTAACACAACACTAACAGCTCATGATCCCAATATCATTGAGTGTTCTGCCAAAAAAATTTTTAATAACACAACAACAACACGAATAATAATAAACATCTTTTTGACAGTTTGATTTAATAGAAAATGAATAAAGGAAAAAAAATATCCAGTCAAATGGTTAATAATTCACAGGTAACAAAATTGACTACTAAATACAAAAGGGCAGGCAACCTAGCACTCCTTATTAGTACCCGTGAAATACAGAATAGAAGCACTCATCATCAATATTCCCATCCCCCCACCCCCCCCCCCCCCCCCCCCCCAAAATATAACACTAATAACACTCATGATCATGTGACAGTCTCTCTTAAAACGATGCCGGATGAACGATTCAAACGAACCAACCCAACCATAATTGAATACCCTATTTTTAATTGAATACTGTCGAATCCAAAAACACCGAAGATCTTGTTTGTCTCCATTGTTTATGTTGGTGCAAATGCAAAAAACCCTAAATGCACTAATCAATAAAATCATAGTCGTCGATATCATATAGGCATTCACAACCAAGTCATCATCAGGTTTATCCACATGAAGTTGCTTCTTCTTAGCTCCTGAAAAATTAAAATAAAATAAAAAATAAAAACAATGGAGCTAATCTAACCGGTTATGCGGTAAGTGCTACAAGAATGATCTCTTACAATTTACCACCCAAAAAAAAAATAAGAAATAAACTTGTTTATACCTGTCTTCTTTTTACCAGCATTTGCCTCCTTTTCCAACTTTAGCTTCTCATTCGCAATTGCCGTAATAGATGATGCAACATCTTTTGCATCTGCTGCTTTCAATGAAGTCATCGACAGTCTCATAACTGCCTTGAGGAGACCAATATAATGGAAACTTTTCTGCATTAAATTAAGAAAAATATGAACAAATTCTTGCGAAGACAGCTCTAAAATTTCCAAAACCTAAACAGCATAGTCACAAGTATAATGAAACTAATCCAACCAACCTCAAAGGGTACAAGTCTATGAGAAATGAGTTCTGCATATTCCTGAAGTCACTTTCGGATTTGGGAATGAAATTATCAAGGGTTCTTTCATCACCTCTCTTACCAAACAGTTCCTTGGTGGACTTATAATCTGCTTCTTCCACAAGCCTGAAACCAAGACATGCACCTGGTTTAAAAACTAAACTCTGATACTAGTAGATTAAACACGTTAGTTTATAATACTGCAATATATTTTACCCTTTTAGACATGATTACTGTTAATTGTAATAACAAAAAAGTTCATCACAATCAATTGTTAATTAGCAACATTCAAGCATGGTTCATAAGGATCAAACATAAAGCAAAACTTAAAGAGAGAAATAAACCAGTAAAGTACAGCTTAACAAATCTTAATATTACAAAGATATAATATGCAGGTCAAATGTTTACTGATCAAAGACTTGGAACAGAATAACGTCCACGCTAAGGCTCAATACTATCACTTGCGAAAAAAAAAAAAAAGGCATATATATATGTATATAGGACTTTGTCCAAGAGAATCTAGAACGTGTTTCTTACCTAACTAGTCGCTACGTAGCAAGATATGACAACATATTTGACAATCCAAATCTGGCCTGCAGATGGGCTCATATGGCGAGGATTTTGTATGCACATTATATATCGCTAGGAGTTCGTATGCACATAATATTATACGGCTAGGCTTTCAAACGCACATTATATTATAGGGCTAGTATTTTCATGTGCACATTATATGTGGCTAGGATTCTTACATATGGCTCATAGGTCTCAAAAGAACTAATATAGCTAGGATTTAATGCACTAGAAAAGAACCAATCTAGCAGCTTGATAAACGAGATAACTGGTTTCAGAATTTCTGGCAATCCTCCATTCACATGATAAGATGATTTTGAGTCTCATTTACCAATATAAATGTGTTTAACTTAGATGGAAACAGGGAATATGTTATATATAGACATAGTATTTGTACACACACATCGACATAAAAAAGTAGATTACACTGCTTTATGACTAGGTAGGACATAGAGGAACACACCATATGATTTAAGGGTTCCACCTTTTAATGCATTACTGACTATCATACGCTTGGCAAGGTACCTCTAACATGTGCAGCAATGCAATGTGTACAGCAACAAATCTTCAAAGGATTTAAACCATTAACAACAATGGAAGTTAAGCTTTGACCTTTACCTTTGCTGCCGAAGTTTCTCAGCTACAGGATCTAGTGGCTCTTCCTTTGTTTCAATGGTTTTTTCCTTTCTTTTCTGCAGCTTTTTCTGCAGGTTTCTTAGGGGCTTTTTCTGCAGGAGGCTTACTTGCAGGTTCCTGGTCCCAACATTCAAAAACAGACATAAATCAAGCATGGAAGTACATAGGATTACAAACCCACTATCATGATAATTCTTTAACATGCACAAGCAACAAGCTTTTATCAAATTTTAGCAAATAAAGAAATAGTTACTACAACTCTGACTGACTGCGAGGTAAATCAAATATGGAAACATTTAAGAAATTTCAACAGAACAAAATTGTGGAGGAGCAAAACCAATTCTCACAAACTCGTATTTCAATTCTCGCAAGAGTTTCAAGGAAACCAACACACATATTGATTGAGACAAAAGGAAGTATAACTATGGATCTTTTTGCTCATTCTCAAAATGAAATACATTGAACCTTCTCAAAATTGAACGGTAAGTTGGCCAATGAACATAATCCATAAAAGCCATCCAACCATTTTTTGACTTTTTATAAACAGAAAATACTGAGATTATGCCAAGCATAAATACCGGAGCTGGTTCATCTAAGTCCTCCCAAGATTCCTTCACATCATTTTCATCTACATCTTCATCATCCCATCTATTTTTAGTTTGCTCCTTAGAAAGAATAGGTGAAATTTCTCATCCTCTGGAATAAATTAAAAAAAAAGGCCTCAGCATACAGTAGAAACATATTTCAAACAAGAACAAACAGAATACAGTTAGCAAAAGAATTAACAAACGGCCAGAAAAAAAATTTGTCTACCAGAATTGAAAGAAAAAAACAGAATCGACCAGGAGGAAGATAATAATATAGCAAGAATTAATTTCCTTAAAGTCTCACAAGTAAAATAAAAATAAGAGTAACTTAAACGTGAAGCATTAGAATACCAAAAAAATGAATGACAAACATATTAAAACAACATAAGTAATCGAATAACTTGTTGATTAAACGAGATAGATACAGGATTACTACGATAAGAATTAACAAGTAAATCATTCATTCATTTATAGCATGAGAATTATGACAAACAAATTGCACAATAAGAATAAACTGAAATTAAAAAGGTAACACAAATTGTCTTTGTTCCAACACAGCGGCCTACAGCAAAAACAAGGTCCAGAGTGTTGGGCATTACCCCAGTCCTCCATTTGATTTGTTACTCTGCTAATGCTATTGAATGAGCAACTGCAGAAAGCAAATATTTATTCTGCACATGAAAAAAATAAACCATCAACAAGCAGGTATAAAACGGTTTTAAAATAAATAGCTGTTATGTGTGGGATTGCATCGGAGGAGGGCAGAGGAGGAGAACAAGAAATGCTAACATTCTTAGGATGGAAGGTCAAAAACAATGCAAAGACAAGATCTTTCTCTTTCCAAATATAATAACTAGAGCAAAATCTGAAAACACACACAAACACGAGACTTTTGAGCAGCAATAAGGACCACTTGGACAGGGTTCCTCTCCTCGTTGAGTAGCATTGTAATGTAGATCATTCTAAAAATAATGTAGGAATGTGATGTTCTTAGAGCCATAAAGTCGTAGGAGTTCTATCTTGCAGTAACAAGGATCAATGGAACGGGGGTTTCTCCCCTCATTGAGGGCGGGAGAGGGGTGAGAAAGATGGAGGGATAGTATCTAGCAGTATATATGATTATAAGCTGCTGTGGTTTGTTCTGATTTCAAGTACTACTTATTATAAATTAAACATCTTCAAGTACTTTTTTTGAGGGAGTTGAGGTGGGTTTTCATGAATTTAGGAAAATGTGATGTTCTCAGATCCATTAAGGGATTTGAATTGTTCCGTAGGTGGACTTTCCTGTCCTCCTTCGATGTACTTTTCTTTATTATTTATCATTTTAAAGCAAACTTTGTCCTTTTAAAAACAAAAAAAAAAACCCCTTTAAGGAAAGTCTTCGTTTTGATTCGCTCTTGGGTTTGGAAATAAACGAAAAACAATCTTTCAGACTAATACAGAATTTAGGTGTAGTGCAATTCTTCAAACCAATACTATATGTGTGTGTACATCTACATTCACTCTACGAAAAGAAGTATGATCAAGAAACAAATACAACAAAACAGTAAGTATAGATTATTGACTTTCTCCTTAATAGAGTTTATTATAGGTCCACAATAAATCCAAACAACGCACTTAAAAGAAAGATCTCTAAAAGGACAAATAAAAAAATAATAATAAAAAATAAAAAATCTACTCAAAGGAAAGTTTAAAGAGTAATCTGATCATCGTCTCTTGAAATTGACGGCCATTTGACTTAAAAAGGAAAATCACGGAAATAATTAGCAAATCGCGTAGTAACAAATCAACACAAAAGTAACCAGATAGCCTCTAAAATCTCAAATTTCATTATCGTTTATGTTGGTTTTTTAGGAAAAGTGGTGAGAGGAAAGTTTTCATCGAATTAGAAAACCCCTAGATTTGATGACCCGGAGAATCTAAGAGAGAGATGAGAGAGAGACGAAAGAAGAAAATACCAGAGAGAGAGGAAATAGAAGAGGGCAGCGATGCCGGAGACCGGAGGAGGAGAGGGCGGAGTATTCCGATGGAAACACCGGAGGAAAGGAGCAGCCGTGGCCCTTGAGAGAGAGAGAGAGAGAGAGAGAGAGAAGAGACGAAGACAGCGAGAACAAAGGGCCAAACTTTAGAGCGTGCTAGGGTCGGTAGGGTTAAAAAAGGATGTTTTGCACTCTCGGTCCCTCAACTTTTGAATGTTTGATCTCTAAGACCCTCATTTCATAAACTTTACAACTTGATCCCTAAACTTCAATCTTTTTGGGCGCCTTAGGTTTCCAATATAAGAATTTAGGAATACTACTTAAAAGATCAATTTCCTCAATACTACTTTTAGGAATTCCTTGTATTGTGCTATTTATGATGGTTGTTTTGTTGTCATTAATTTTCATGATTACCATTATGCTAGAGTATTACTAACATTATTTATGAACAAAAAAACTAACAAGCTGTATAATTTCCAACTTTTCATTCATTTTATGTATGCTACGTAAAACAAGTATGCTTTTGGAGAATTTCTTTAAGGGGAAAAAAAATTTAGCCATGTAAGGTGCAAGGACTAGTGGTGGACATAAAACCATCAATCTCGGTTATTAAAACGAAGCCACATCATCACAATGTTTTATTACCGATTTATCTATTTTAACGGTAGAGGCGTTTTTTTTTTTTAATCTATTTTAACACACATGTTTAGAATTTGGGGCCTTAAGGGGGGGCGCAATTGCTTAAGTGGCTTACTCCTTTCAGACCCATCTCTCTTTAAGACTTAACAATAACTATTTAGCTTTTTATTGTATCCTTAATAGAAGTACCAACAGTTGTGGTAGCAGCTATTCGAGTTCGCTAGCTCGGCAACTCGCCTCGAATTTAAGGTGCGATCTACCTCCCCACCAAATTTTGATACAAAAAGCTGAGATCATCGAACCTGATTTGTATTCCTTTAAAGGTGGTATCTTTCATAAGGTAATGCGCAAGCAAGAGAAGAGGAGAAGAGGAGAAGAGGAGAAGAGAAGAGAATACCCGTACCTGGGTGCGGTTCTGGGCAAGAAGGAAGGTTTGGTGATGAGATTGCGCAGAAGAGGGTAAACGAACTGAGCAGAATCATTACCAGGAATAGGGTAGTGATCTTGTTGTAGTCGTCCAACGGAAGGAACAGAGGAATCTACTAAATAAACAATGGGAATGCCCAAGCCAGAGGCCTCCAAAATGACGGAGGATTTCTTGTCTGTTGGAGTCGAAGACAATGCTGTTGCTTTTGCGGATTCCCATGTCCTACGTGGCCGTTCGTGCTCCGCAGCGACTTCAGCGCCGCCGCCATTCCACGACCACACCGGACAACACTACGGACTTAATCAATCCAAAAAGGCTTAGAGAGAGAGGAGAGAGGCAGGCCAACAGAAGAGAAAATACCAGCGAGCGAGAGAGACAGAGACAGAGAGAGGAAAGAGAAGAGGGCAGAGACGCCCGAGACCAGACGGATTCATGAGCCTGCATTTTGAGCTATGCTGTTCTATAAGTTACTTTGTAGTTTAAATGAAAGTTGTCGTTTGAACATTCTCAAAACTTTAAGTCGTTTGTCCTGTCTTGTTTTCCACGTCACTACATCAAGATTCTTGACTTGTTTTCCCCTCCGTATGAACGACATCATCTGTCTGTTCCACACTTTTTTTTTTTTAAATAATCCTCGTTGACAGACTTTTTTCCGATTAATAATCTAAAATAAATGGTTTGTTTGAGGAAGAGAGCGGTCGTGGCCCGTGAAAGTGAGATAGATAATATGAACCAATTAAAAAGAAAAAAAATTAAAAGAAAAGGATATAGTTAATTGGAAAAAAAAAATTAACTTGGTCAATCATACTTTTACAAAAATATATATTTTTTTTAGAAAAAATTTCTAACAATAGTTTATATAGATATTAAAGAAAAGAAAGAAAAATAAATAAAAGACAGAAAAAAGAAGATGAATTAGCGTAGAGGCAAGGATGACAAATGGCAGCGGGTGTGTGATGAAACGAATGATGATAAATGTAGTGTGACATAAGGGATAATACAATAGCATATCATGACGAATATGGTGCATTGCATCATTATTGTCTATCATTTTTTTTTTTTCAAATTTCATTGCAAAAATTTCAAAATAATAATAAAACTTCAAGGCAGGCGCATGTTTACCTGACACTCCACGCTTTACAACATGCGTAGATATAAAATCAATGTGTATACGCGTATTTTCCCATTTTTCTTTTAAGACAATCTAATTATCAATTCACATATAATATCTCTTTACCATTAAAAAAAAAAAAAAAAAAAGGACAGAGCTCTCTAATTATAGACAATTCAATTACATTAATAAACTCAAATAAGACACGATTATAGATAACAGATTCCACAAATAAAAATAACCTAAAAAGAAACGTTATATAGCAAGGAGGCTATTATTCATGCTGTTAGTGGTAGAGCTTGTTACATCTCTCGTCGTGGGAATGATTGTAGTCTATATTTTTGACGAATTTAGTTTTTCAAAACTTTGGTGATTTACTTTGTTATGAGTTTGTTCCACTAGTTTTGGAAGCCGTTTGTACTTTATAATCTTTAAGTTAGTGAATAAAACTCCAACTTTTTCTCAAAAATTACCAAATCCTAAACAATAAGAAAAATGTCTAAATTAATCGAGATAAGAATAAGTGTTATTACAAACGAAAAATGGGTTAATATGATCATTTTTGAAGAAAAGCACAGACAGAGATATTGATAATGACTCTATTCAACTTGAATGGGAGGATATTGATCAAATTTTACTAATTTTTATTTTTATTTTGATATATATATATATATATAATTTTTTCAATTAAAGATGAAAACATTGTTAAAACTATAAAAGAAAGTTTTGTTTTTAAAAAATTTTCGCAGGACGTAATTATTTTCCTTAATTAATAATTAAGATGATTATAATTGGGGCTGTGGGTGAAAATGAAAGAGATTATAGATTCTGAGCTGGGGTCGCAAGGACAAGGAGAGTTTAGAGAGAGAGAGAGGGGGGGGAGAGAGAGCATGGAGTGATAGATAGATAGTGGCAGAGTCCCAGCTGGTTGCTTGCTTGCATGAATCGAAGAAGAAGAGAAGAGAGAGAGAAGATATAATAAAGAAAAACAAAAACAAAAACAAAATCAAAATCAAAATCAAAATCAAAACAGATATAATAAAGAAAAAATCAGGGGGGAGCGATGGAGAATGGGGGAGGAATGGGAGGATACGATGTGGCGGAGAAATTGTCGGGGTTGAAATTAGGGTTTGAGAAGAATGACAGCCAAATTGAAAATGAGAAGGACAAATCCACCTCCATCAACGACGACACCAACAACAACAACAGTAGCAGTCTGTTTCAGGTGATGAAAGCCGTGGAGGCCGCGGAGGCTACTATCAAACAGCAGGTCGAAGGAGAACAACTTCCTCCGTGCTCAGCTTCAACACAACATTCTCCTTCTTGACCGCTATGTATTCTTTTCTCCCCTCCTCTCTTTTTCTTTTTCCTTTTTCTTTTTCTCTATTTTTCTCTCTATTTTCTATTTTCTAGGGTTCAAAATTCGACCCTTTATTAATTAATTTCTTCCTTTCGATTCTATTCGATTTCAAGCTCAACCTTTTGTATGTTTCTTTTGAATTCAATTTTGGGGGGGCAGAAACTAGAGGAGTCAATGTCCCAGAGGTCTCGTTCTTATGAAACTCCGTCTGTCGGAACCGGACAACAGCAACAACAACAACAACACTTGTTTAAGGCCCTCTACTACTACTACTACTTACAACTTCACCCTGGTACACTTGTTCTCCCATCGTGGTCCTCCCCCAACTGCTGATGTTTCCCCCCATTCAATCTCAATCTCAATCTCAATCTCAATCTCAAAATCGTCACGACCGATACCATTTCCGACGCCGCCCAACACCAATGGCTCAATTCCCGCCGCTCATTCTCCTTCCGAAGATGCCGGATTCTCTTCTCCCACAAAGGTATACCCTTTACACTATTCACCCATCGATGCAACTCATATCTTCTCTCGTAATTTATAATTTTCAATATTCATACTCTTTTTTTGTGTGTTTTGTTTGTAGTTTTCAAATGGAACGAGAGTATGGACCGGGGTTGCTCCCTGTGGCCCAAGTCAATAATAACCCTAACGCTCTCTGGAAGCAGGTTATATTGTTATCTTGCCATACAAGTATAGACCATGAAACTGATCTATGGGCTTCACATTTTAATCCAGACAGTGCACACCTGTCGGTTTTTTGTTTTTATAGGATCTCGTTCTTAAGATTCGGGAGAACGAAGAAGAGATTATGCAATTGCGTAAACACCTTTCTGTTATTCTGTAAAGGTGAATTAAAGAACAAGGCATCATATACAATAGCTCTCCTATCCGTTTTCGTTCCTTTTCCTTTTGAGTTGCATATGATCAATTCTTATGACAGGAAGCCCAAATACGGAACGAGAAGCATGTTCTGGAAAAGCGAATTGCTTATATGCGGCTGGTAGAACATTTTTCACATTCTGTTATCAATACCACGCTCCTTTATATTAACGATTCTCTTAGAGTCTAGACATCAACCGTTTCTTTTGGAAAAGTTTCGTCTCTTTTTGGTATGGGATTATCTTTTAAAGGTTTGCATTATCAATTCTATTAGGCCTTTGACCAGCAGCAACAGGACCTTGTCGATGCCGCATCCAAAGCTCTATCATACAGACAAGATATTATTGAAGAAAACATACGTCTAACATATGCATTACAGGTGTTTTTTCTTCTTCTACCTCTTGATGTTCATAATTTGCATCTCTATGTGTTATTTTTTATGTCATGGATTTTGTTCATATAGAAACTAGGTTATCATACTTTTAGCTTAAATGCATAATTTTCTCTGTCTTCGGTTTTTCCAGGATGCACAACAAGAAAGAACAACATTTATTTCGTCATTATTGCCTCTTCTTGCAGAGTACTCTCTGCAGCCACCCGTTGCTGATGCCCAATCAATTGTTAGCAATGTCAAGGTCAGCCTCAAATAGTCTTTGGTAGTATCAAGTTTCGAGCATAAAAAAGTTGCATCCTTCTAATATAACTATACTTAATGTGAAATCTTATTCTGTTACATACACAAAGAAAGCTTTTCATCGATAGACTCCACCTTTTTTACATGTCATTGCCTCTTCTGGTTTCCTGCAGGTTCTTTTTAAACATTTGCAGGAGAAACTTGTTCTCACCGAGGTAAGTGTTGCAACTGCATATTTTTATGCTGTCAATAGCATGCTTCATTTGCCCTAAATTCTCGAGGTCAATCTCTGATAAAATTGTTTGGAGGAAGTCTTGTTTGCTTTCTAAATTGATTGTGGTGTCTATTGTATATTTCACTCATCACAGTCAAAGCTAAAGGAGTCACAGTATCAGCTGACCCCGTGGCGTTCAGATGTTAACCATTCAAATGTTGCTCCACCCTCTCTTCCTCACTCCATTGGGACAGCGTTGGCAACTTCAGTATGCTTATATACACACACATTTCTTTTTCCTGTGTCTCCTCTTTCTGTTTCGATCACTATTTCCTTAAATATATATATATTATTTTCGTTTTATCAGAACACAAATGGGCTTGAATTGGTTCCTCAACCATCATACTCCCAAGGAAAAGTACCATTATCAACTTCTGATGAATTGGGGAGATATTCACCTATTCCGAGCAGGTGAGCCTGGTCAAATGGAGATTGCTTCTGTGAACTGAATACAAATTACAACCATCTGCATTTGTTGGTGGGTTCTAATTTCATTGAACTGACAATCAAGCAAAGTAAAAACTTTCAGTGACAAAATCTGATAGTTATTTTTAGTTTTAAGTGTATGTCATGGTTCTGGTCTATCTTATTCTTGCTTATGTTTTCATTGGATCCCTGTTTCTTTTAAACTGGTTCTCTTTTCTTTTAATGGAGAGATGTCGTTGACAATTCTTCTATAGTTCTAGATTGGATATTGTTTAGATACCAAAAGTCCCACTTCCACATGGAATAAATATAACCCCTTCTGTCCCCTCCCCTTGCAAACCGGTGTCCAAGGGTGAGTTCTAAAGTATTTTGTCACGAAATAAACATTGTTCAAGCCAAGAATCTAGCAGAATAAGCCTGTTCAATGAACTTAAAATAATGTACCATGAACAACAGCTGATCTACAATCTCTAAATAATAGATACCGAATATTGTAGCAAGTTCTTCAATCTTGTTTTGTCTTGTTACTGAAAAATTGTGCCCTTGTGTTTAACATCGATAATGTTAGGAAGAAGTCGAAATGCTTTGTTTTAGTGGACGTAGTGCAGTTAGTGTGAGTGTTTTGAAAATTGTTGATGGAAAATGGTAAATTACAAATAGAATACTAATATTTGAATTAAATTATATCCTTGTAAAATTGACTTTGAGGGCTTCTTCTTTGAAGAAATTTAAGAACGTAATGCTATCATGCACTTCTTTTCGTCTGTTTTGAGGTTTCTTTCCTTTTTCCATTAATGATTTTAGTGCCCTCCCTCAATTTATGTCCATGGAATGTTGGTGGTTGTGAATTGTTGCTTGCCACAGAGTGTGTTTTAATTGTTTGAAAATCTTAGTTGAGTCTCTTGCTAATGTGTCCCCTCATGTTTAGCAGGACTACATCAGCACAAGATCTACTTACACAAGCACCTATTAGTCGGGTGACACACATGTTACTCAATATGGTGAAGGAACTGCTAAAAACAGGTCACATTTCATGATCACGTCAGAAACAGTGACATGGACGATGAAGATGCAGAGGGAAACCCTAATGAGAGAGAGATACCAACCAATTGGAGTTCAGGAAACCCTCCTTACACTACAACACTGGACGATCCCAGCTCCTCATTTTCGCCATTTCTACCACCGGTTCTAGAGGAACCTTCTTCCTCATTTTCAGAGGGTAATGGTTTCTATTGTCTAAAAAGATTTATTCTTGTAGCTTTTATTGGCTCTCCCAGAGAAGCGCTTACCAAATACTGTTGGCTACTTTATATAAGCTTTTTGTATGTCATGGTTTGACTGCTTATTAATTTAAGTATTTTCCGATAAACAGCTGCAGATGACGATCCCTTACCAGCAATACGTGAACTCCAGATTTCAGGTGAAGCTTATCCAGGACGGGAACTTCAAGCATGTGGGTACTCTATCAATGGAACAACCAGCTGCAATTTTGAGGTATAACTCTTGTGTCCTCCGTAATACACCACAAACTGAAATTTTATGTAGTATTTCATGTCAGATACTAGTATAAAATTCAAACTTACAACGCTTGCATTATCTTTTGGACATTCAGTGGGTACGCCATCTGGAAGATGGATCGGTTAATTATATTGAGGGTACTATTCCTATCCTTTCTCCTCTAGAGCGTCTTTTTTTCTCTCAATGTTTCTTCCTCAAAGATATCTGAGTTGTGGTTCATTTTATTTGCAGGTGCAAAGCAACCAAACTATCTTGTCACCGCAGATGATGTCGATACATACCTTGCCATTGAAGTCCAGCCTCTAGATAACAGGAAGCGGAAAGTACGTGCTCTTTGCTAGTTGTCACTTTATAACCTTTTGTGAATTATTATTAGAATAGAAAACAAAAGAACTGCAAACTCTATTAAGACTACTATGCAATTGTTAATTATGTAAATTAGTATCTGATTGCATGCCATATATATGTGTATTGAGAAAATGTTCTCACCTTTTCTTTTGTAGGGCGAGCTTGTGAAGGTTTTTGCCAATGAAAACAAAAAAATCACTTGTGGTGAGTAAATTTTTCTCTTTATATATTACTCTCTCTTTTTATTTTATTTATTGCTGTTTTTTACTTCTCCTTTGTCATAGATCCTGAAATGCAAAACCACATAGAGAAGACTCTTCATAGTGGCCACGCATCTTTCAAAGTAGTTGTATCGGTATGAGTTATCCTCAAACACCTCCAATTGTCACCTGTGTTTTCTTTCCTTATCAGCTGTACAAACACATATTGCACTTTTCTCTCTTTTAAAGTGGCTGATACGTCTTATCTGTCATTGTCTCTCTATCCTGTTTTTCAGACTGGATATCTTGATTTCTGGGAACAAGCTACATTGGCGATTAAGAGGGATGCTTACAGTATTAAGGGCAGTGGTTCCAGTAGTGTTGTACACACAGAAAAGTTCTCACCGAACACAAATGTATTGATTCTTGCTTGCGTTTTTAATTTTTTTTCCTCTTTTGACCCCCCTCCTTTTTAAGGCTAGGGTTCAGAATAAGTTGGCTGGGCCTTATTATTTATGGTGGTCATGGGGGTGAATGAAAGATACCCTATATATGCATTACGTTGATGAACTCTATATCTTTGCGATAATCTTGTAGGGAGTCGTCTTATATCTTTCTTATTTTTCTTGTTTCTATTCTTGTGACACAGGCTACAATTCCTTATGGAAGTCCGTATGAATTCTTAATAACTGGTTCTGGTGGTGTTGAGAATCTCCTAAAAGCAGATAATAGCTCTGATATTAGCTGGTAAGCAACCCTGTGAACCTTTATCAATGATTTATAGTGCGTTTTGGTGACGATTTTATTAATTATTTGATTTAGCATTTGTATTGGTATGGATCTTTTTTTCTTTTCTTTTCTTTTCTTTCTGAGTATTTCTTTTGATAACGACTTGGGTCTTTTTATTTTTTATCTTTTCTCTATGTTGGTATGTTGCAGTGCTAGAGATACAATTGTGCTCACCTTAAGATTATTCATTCTAAGGGTATGATGTTTTTAGATCGACTTGATTTTTCTTTTTGGGTCATTTTTCTTGGCGTATCACTCTGTTGTGCATCGTAATCTTATTTTCATTCAACCTTGATGTTGGTGATACAAGCAGGCCAGTGAGAGAAGAAAAGGAAAGAAACGGGGTCTATTCTTTAACAAGTAGAACGATTGTTTCCTCAATCTTCATGATTCGGTTCGGCCTCAGCCTCGGCATTTGGCAAAAGAAGAATATCATCGACTCTACTTGTATGATTGAGCATTCGGTGTGTTGTTTCAAGTTTTCTGAATTGTCACAGGAAGAAGCAGGAATGGATTGGAGTTGCTAGTATTAATGTCTTTAATATGTTTAGGTCCATATTTCTTGATTTGTCAGACTTTTCCTTCTCGAATCAGTTATTTGAATTCGGATACCGAAGATGAGACTCTGAAGTATAATTCTCAAATGTAAATGTCAGAAGTTAGATTTTTACAGGAAAGTTGCAGGGTTTATTTTTGGTTGTACAGAGATTGAGGTTTGAGAATGATGGGGGTCTAGTTTCCCATGGGAGATAGAGCGATGGACAAGGAGATGATTGTATCTATACATAGTATGAAGGTAAACACAACTTTTTTGGTTCTCCTGTAATTTTTTTTTAACCCCCCTCGGCTCCTGAATTTTTTAGCTAGAATGTTTGAAAACAAGGCATAACAAGTAACAGATATATTCACTTATTTGTTTTTACTGGTTTCAAAAACATTTTACACTAGTGTTATTTCATTTGGGTTGATTTGAGGGAAGCAAAAGTTGCAGACTATGGGGGGTTTGAATTTGCAGAAAAGAGGGGACCATGGTGTATGTTTTCTCATCTCTCCGTCGGTCTCTCTGTCTTTGTCGGACTCGGAACTTGGTTTCCTTCTCCCTTTTGGAGTTAACGTATGCACTCTAATTGAAAACAGTTTGCGAAGAAATCCTCCATGTTGTTTAGTAGAGACAATCAAATCCTAAATAGTTATTTAATATTAAGAAAAATACATGGTACTCTCTTTTATTTTTTGTTTTATTTATTTTTATTTTATTTAAATGACGGGGATGATGAAGAATGAACATTGGCAGCTAACCTCAAGTAGGGGGAGGGTAAGATCCGGTTGTGGCCCCGCATTTGTCTAATAGAAGTTAGTACTGGTCCAGTGTCTCATGTCTCTGATCAAGTTCACGAGACCAAATCGCACAAACTACCAAATCATCAATTGTAACTTTTTTTTTTTCCCTTATAATAACTCTAGCAACTATACATGTTACTTTACATCCATCTTATACCGACATTCTCATATCTATTACCTTTATAAAATAACACTTTTTTGAACGTTAACATAACAATCAGTTGATTTCAGTATAATATTTTACAGTACTATAATTTTGAATTGTAATATATAATATATGTTTCTTATAATTTAAGATACAGTCATAGAAAGTCTGTTTGGCTGTCGGACAAAAGAAAATCCCCATATATAATATTAATTTATATATATATATATATATATATATGTTTGTGTGTTTGTGTGTGGTGTGCGTGAACGCGTGAGAGAGAGAGATAAAAAAATATCAAGGGGAAGAGAAGTAAAGTGTGTGAAGAAAAAGAAGAAGATGGAGAAGAAAACAAAACAAAGTCACGAGAGTGCATAACAAATTACAAAGACAAGACAACAACCGAATTAATATGACACCTCATTTCTTTTCTCACTCACTCACTCACTCATATATGTTCTTTCATATAATTGAGAGCCTTTCTTACAAATACAACAACCAACAAAAACAAACTAAACCAAAATAAAGCTAAAGCTATAAGCCCAGATCTTCTTCCTTTTTGTTTTTTCTTTTTTTTTTTTCTTTTTTCTTTTTTTCAATACTCATTTTTTGTCACTGTGACCTTACTGCCTGATCTAAAACTTTTAAATTCTGAGTCCAAAACGAAAATGAAAAACTCTCCTAATCTCTTTTCTCTCTTTTTATTCGTCTTCTTAATTTTCGTTTTGTCATGTAACAATAATCAATCTGTGAATGCCCTAAATATCGGAGTCCAAGCCACCGGTTCCTCCATCACTGTGGTTTGCTTTTCTTACCTTTTTTTTTTTTTTTTCTCTCTCTTCTTTCTGTTATTTACTTTCTTCTGTTTTCTCACTCTCTCTCTCTTTTCTTACCTTTTTTTTTTTTTTTTTGGGAACAATTAGTCTCTTCATCTCTGGAAAAGCCGGAAAAAAAAAGGGGTAAAGTTGAATATTATAAGGATTCTTCCTAGCTAGCTAGCTAACTGGTTTTTTTGTGTTACAGAGCAAGGGTTGCAGTAGAAAATGTGAGTCAGACTTCTGTACAGGTAACCACTTTATATTTCTTGTATTTCCCATGTTATTATTATTGTTGAATTTGAAAATGTTTTATAGTATTTATAGCTAAGTAATAACAAAATTTGAATTTGTGTTTTGTTTTGTGTTTTGTGTTTTGAATTATTTGGGGGGAAAAAAAAGTGCCACCGTTTCTGAGATATGGAAAGTACTGTGGGCTGTTATACAGTGGATGCCCAGGAGAGAAGCCTTGTGATGGACTTGATGCTTGTTGCATGAACCATGACGCTTGTGTTCAATCTAAGAACAGTCAGTTTTTATCTTCTTCTTCTTCCTCATCTTTTTCTTTATTTTCTTTGAATTTTCAAAGAACTAGAAAATAAATTTTTTTTTAAAAACCAAGTTAATTACAAGCACGTAGAGAATATTTGAATATTTTATATCTATATACATATAAATGGGTGGGTGGGTGGATGGATGGATCATGGATGGGAGAGAAATGTCATATATATATGTGTATTATATATATATATATAATATATATATTATCTTAAGAATAAAATAATAGTACTACGTCTCTCTGAGAGCAAAGGGATATATATAAGACCCGTGATATGTTTTGAAGAAAAATCCAAGAAACGCGTAGCTGCATGCAATAATTATATATGTACCTTTTTTATAAATATTAATTATTTGTTGCTTAATTATTAACTAAAGAAGAACCACTTAGATTCTATCATTAATTACATTTTGATCTCAGAGAGAGTAGCACTAATACAGTACTACATTTGCATGCAATTAATTGCAATAACTAGGTCACGTTGTTACTTGTGCTAGGTCAATACCATTCCTCTATCTCTGCAGTATTACTACTTGTTTATATATGTTTAGTAGTATATATATATATATATATATATATATATATATATATACACACACACACACATATATATCTGGTCCTATAACGAATAAAATATTATAACATTTTAAAGTGGAGAGTCACAAATAGATAACTTGTGACTCTCCACTTTCTTTATTAGAGACCTAATTGTCTACAGAATTGACATTTTGTTAAGATACGCTATTGAATTTGAATGTTACGGTATTAAAAAACCTAGCTATATCATCAATGCAAGAAAATGGATCGACCAGATCGATGCACTGTATAGTACTCTATCTCTAATAAGAACTAGGGTTAAAGGAGAAGAGAGTTAAATGCAACTTCCTAAAGTATACAGGTATATATATATATATATATGAACATATAATTCTGTAATATATGTCTAAAATTTTGAAAAATAAATTATATGTAATTAAATCTTCAATCTCTTGGAATGGAAGGGTAAGAATGAAGAATGTGAGTGGTCATTTTTTGAAGCGTCAGGTGAAATTCTCGTCCTTTCTTTGTCCACCTTTGTGGCTACTCTCTGGACCAAACAAATTAGGGTGAATCGTGGTCTGTCTTGTGAATTCGTTCTTCGTTTGCTTCTTGAGTTCTAATCAATTTGGTTATTACAATTATTTAGTAGAAGCAGTAATAGAGTATGCACAATAGTAAGAAAGAGATATACAACGAATAGATACAAGTATAATTAACTTGCGCATGCATGTTACTGGGGTTGGGTGCAGATGACTATCTGAGCCAAGAGTGCAGCCAGAAGTTCATAAATTGCATGACAAACTTCAAGAACTCAGGTGGACGCACTTTCAAGGGCAACACTTGCGACGCCAAGGAGGTCATTGATGTCATTTCAGTTGTCATGGAAGCCGCTTTGCTTGCCGGTCATTATCTTCACAAGCCTTGATCCTCATATCACGCAGTCATTCTCATCACCATCAAACTCATCATCATCATCACAACCATCGTCATTTCTCAGTCATGTATTGTACCAACAATCAACACTTTCTACGTACTTCCTTTTTTTTTTTTTTTTTTGGTTTTTCAATCTGTTTCCTTAATAAGTATGGAACAAGAACAAAAAAACAAAAGACATGTATGGTTCTTTCATCCACTCTTTATTTGGTTTTATGTTTTCCTCAATATCATTGATTTCTTGGCCACCTTTAATTTTTATGCCCCTGATCAAAGCATTTCCCTAAAGCCTTAAAATTGCTTAAGCTGGCCTAGCTACCAGGCTTTTCACGAAGGGGAAAGAAAAAGGGAAAATATATATATATAATATATATATATACATCAAGTAATAGTAAGAATTTTAAAAAAAAAAAAAAAAAAAAGTTCTAGATGAATAATTCAGGAGAAGTACTTAGAGAGCCAAGAGGAATCAGATGCATATATAGAAGCAGACAAATATGTGCACCAGCACTGCTAAAGAATGAAGACATTGTTGTCGAACTTGAATGTGGAAAGAGAAGATCATCTAGAATATTCAATTAGGCAACTTCATGAACCCATTCATTTGTTTCATTTTCTTCAAAACATATTGTTTGTTGCCACACCTGTTGCTATCATAAACAAAACAAAACAAAAATTAGTTTTATTGGAGAGGACTAAATTTTTTTTTTTTTTGTTTTTTGTTTTTTTGTTTTTATATGCTGCTTGGCAAATGGGTTAAGATTGGAAAGTTTCATTTTTTCTTTTCTTTTTTTTTTTGGGATCAAATTGAAAATTGTGAATTCAAATAGATGTCTAGGACAGGGGAAAAAATGAATGGTTTGGATTTCGAAAAAAGATTGAGATGTTTAATTTCACAAGTGATTTGAGTATATTCATTGTGTGAAAGACACACCGATTACTTTTTGCTATATAAAAAAAAAAAAAAAAAATAGGGACACATAATTATGTTGTCTCCTAAACTTATTACATTTTGACAACTTTCTTCTTAATTTCTAATTTTGGCAGTTTGTCTCTGAACTTTCTAAATTCTTTTTACTTATCTTATTTGGTTTAACTACTCATTAAATTAATCATGGAAAGTTCATGTATGTTTCATATAAAGATTTTTCAACAAGAAATTTTCAAATCCCTAAAGCAAATATTCCCAATTCTCAATATTCAATGTAAAAAAAGTTTAGGGGGTTAAATCATCAAAATAAAAAGTTTGGGAGGCAAATGTTGGTAACGAGTTTGGGGGCTCCAATATTACATAATAGTAAAGGGCATGGCTGAGGGTCTCTACCATACATACCTTTTTTTTAGACCGTCCGATTCAATCGGACGGTTAAAATGTTGTTGATTTACTATGCTTATCATACACCTTACCTCACACAATACCTCCCCCCAAACTCTTCTCCGTTCGCCGGCGACGGACGCCAGCGACCCACCTCCGGCCCCCCAGCCCCGGCCGCCGGACGCCGGCGACCTATTTTCTCTCTTCCCCTTTCTCTCTCTTTCTTCTCTCTCTTCCCCTCTCTCTTCCCCTTTCTCTCTCTTCTCCTCTCCCCGACGCCGGCGACCCACTCCGGCCCCTCCACCACCGATCCCAGCCCCGGCCCCGGCCGGCCGGCCGCCGGCGACCTCCGCCTCTCTCTTCCCCTTTCTCTCTCTTCTCTTCTCTCCTTCCCCTCTCTCTCTTCCCCTTTCTCTCTCTTCCCCTCTCTCCCGCCGCCCTCACCCCCGGCCCCCACCCCCTGCCCCCCGGCACCCCCTCCCGTCGGCCCGCGAAGAGAGAGAGAGAGGAAGAGAGGGGAGAGAAGAGAGAGAGAAGAGAGAGAAAGAGGAAAGGGGAAGAGAAAGAGGGGGGGTCGTCGGGGGGGGGGGTGGTGCCGGGGGGGCAGGGGGTGGGGGGAGGCCGGGGGAGGGGGGGGCGCACGGGGGGTATCGGGGGGCTGGGGGTGGGGGGCGGCGAGAGAGAGAGGGGAGAGGAGAAAGGGAAGAGGGAGAGGGAGAAAGAGAAGAGAGAGACGGAGGTCGCCGGCGGCCGGCCGGCCGGGGCCGGGGCTGGGATCGGTGGTGGAGGGGCCGAAGTGGTCGCCGGGTCGGGGTGCGAGGGGAGAGGAGAAGAGAGAGAAAGGGGAAGAGAGAGGGAAGAGAGAGAAGAAAAGAGAGAGAAAGAGGGAAGAGAGAGAAAATGGGTCGCCGGCGGCGGGGCTGGGGGGGGCCGGAGGTGGGTCGCCAGCGTCGGGGGTGAGTTTGCCGGCGTCCGTCGCCGGCGGCGAGAAGATCGCTGGTGACGGAGAAGAGTTTGGGTGAGAAGGATATGAGGTAAGGTGTACGATAAGTATTGTACACCATCAACGTTTTAACCGTTCGATTGAATCTTAACGGTCTAAAAAAGGGCTTTACCGGTAGACCATAGAAAGGTCTCTACAACAGATTCACCCAATAGTAAATACCGAAAAGAAAATGGAAATGAAAAGAAAGACATAAAAATAAATAAATAAATAAATATAAAGCGGAAACCAGAAGGAAAGGAAGAAATATTGAGAAGAGATTTCGAGTGTGGGGAAAAACGAAAGCAGGGGAAAGCAAATCGGAAAAAATAGGGTTTTGAGCTAAAAAGCAAATGGCGTGGAGAGGAGTTTGGTTTCGGTCTCAGCACTGTCTCTGGCACTTGCAATGGCTTCTCTCTCTTTATGCGCTGCTGAATCCAACACGTCAGCCTTCGTCAAAAAAACCGTCTCCTCCCACAACATCGTCATCTTCTCCAATCCTATTGTCCGTACGTCTTTTTGTTAAATTTTCTCTCCTTGTCCTTCTTTCGATCCTAAATTTCCCATCTTTTTATTTCTTTGTTTGATTTGGATGTCCAATTTTCTTCGACTTTTGAACAGGTACTGTAGGAGGGCAAAGCTGTCTTCAAGGAGTTGAAGCAAGTTCCTCATGTTATTGAGCTCGATCAAAGAGGTCCCTTTTCTTTTTTTTTTTTTTTCTTTTTTTTTTTAATTAATTAACAGTAAAACTATTATTACAATCTCAATCTCAATTACACCAGATCAACCAGTTTCAATAAGTCTATTATGCCAAGTTATATGCCTTTGACCTTTCAAGATTACACCTTCAGATTAATTAGATTAGATTAGATTGTACCCAAAATTACCCACCCCACTTTTTTTTTTTGGTCATTGTTTCCTTATTTTCCCCTTCCTTTCCCTTTTGCCAAGCATAAAGTTACTTCCTTTGTTTGGTTATTGTGACATTAACTTGCACTCTTTCACTTATTTGACTAGATTTGTTTTAACGTGTTCTCACAGATGATGGCAGGGACATTCAAGATGCTCTCGGTGAGATTGTCGGCAGGCGAACCGTACCCCAAGTCTTCATCAACGGAAACCACATTGGCGGTTCCGATGGTAACCCCCTCCTTATTTGTTTCCCCTTTATATAGACAAATAGCACATTTTGTTTCTGTTTCCACTGACATTTGATTTAATTATAATGGCGGCATTTAGATACTGTCGAAGCCTACGAAAGTGGACAATTGGCTAAACTTCTTGGCATTGTAGCCGATGATAAAGATGATCTCTAAATCGAAACCCCCTGTCGATGAGAAGCAACACTTTAGGTTTGGAGCTTAGTTCTTTCCTTGGCATAACAAGGTTTGCATTGAAGTTTGGATTTCATTTCTGCTTCATTCCATCCCCATCCAGTGCTAATATAAGTAACGTTTATTTCTTTAATTATATGCTTCTCTAGTGTTGGGGAGTTGACATTATACAACTTGTAACTTTTTGGCTCGGTTGTTCGAACTCCTTTTGTTTTGAAGTGATGTACTTTAAATTTGAAAATGACTACTTTTAACTTTTTTGGTATCATTTGATTTCTTCTATGTCGAGCTCAAGATAACTTTTTGGGTCCTTCAGACCTTTCGAGCTGAAGTTGGTGCATTCATGGAAACCACTCTTTTCTGTTTATAATTGCTAGTTTGCAGCCTATACACATGATATAGAGTTCATAACGTATAATTGAAAAATAATAATAATTAATGGCAGATCAAGGGACAGAAAAGCCGCAACTAGTCAGGCACATGGCATGACTAGAGAAGGGCTCAAGTGAAATGAGATATCTGATTTCAACCTAACTTGGCCTCTGTCTGGATCTCCGTTTTAAAACCACTGTTTGGATCTCTTGAACCGAAATTCTGAGTTAGTACAGCCCAATCTCAACTTAACTAATCAAGATTCAAGTGTGAGCCACCAAATGAACTTTTGTTATGTGGTATGCTGCTTTCTAGAGCTTAAAATAACAACCTTTGAACGAGAGTGTATTTATTTACCAGGACTAGGTGGTGTCGGACGCAGGGTTCTTGTGTGGCTCAAACCTTGAAAGCTTTCTCGAGCTAAAGTTGGTGAATTCGTAGAAACCTGTCTGCTGCATAATTGCGTTTACAACCTATATACACAAAGGCTCTGTTGATTACAAAGTAAATTACAAATCTGATTTCAACCTATTTTAATCCCGTAAACTCAGGATCAGATTTAGTATGACCATTATCCAAATCTCAACTTAACTAATCAAGATTCAAGTATGAGCCACCCAAATTATGAACATCAAAAACATCGAAACAAGCGAGCCACACTTACAAAGCGCATCTGATTTTCAGCCCGACGTCAAATCAAAACAAAGAAGAGTATTTCTTGTCATTTACCACGATGCAATCTACAAAACTAATAACAAAACCAATCTTTGAAATATTTATTTTGTTACAACGTTCATGTCTTTCTGTGAATGGAAAAAATCCGAAGGTACATAAGTTCCGACAAAATCCAGTTGCCCTCAAACTAATTTGGAAACTCCTGATTAATAATGTCCTTCAGAAACACAGCTTCATAGGGGCTTTGACCTGTCTTCCAGATCCTGAAATCTGGAGGAAAGTAGTCCGCATCACACCAACGCTTTAGCGATGTTACAGCAAAAGGACCTTGCATCTCTCCCTGGGGATCTAGGTAATGCCATATCAGCCGTTCCATCTTGCCATCAGAAGTCTGCTGTTTCTGTGCTGGTTGTTCATTTTCCTCTTCGTCATCACTCAAATCAATTACTTGCTGCTCCATTATTCCTTGCAAGGCCTTTCTTTCTGTTACATTCACTTTTAGTGGTTTGCTCTCACCGCAGGTCTCATTTACGGATTTTGAAGGCTCCATTATTCCCTGCAAGGTCTTTATTTCTGTTACATTCACTTTTAGTGTTCCTCTCTCGCTACGGGTCTCGTTTACAGATTTTGTTGGCTCAATTATTCCCTGCAAGGCCTTTATTTCTGTTACATTCACTTTTTGTGTTCCTCTCTCGCCACGGCCCTCGTTTACAGATATTGTCGGCTCCTTTTGCGGCTCTTGCACCAAACCATCACGCTCAGATTCTACAACCAGAAGAATGTATGATAAAACTCGTGATGTGCCAAGGACTAACAAGAATCTGGGACAGCATCAAATCTTTGTTAACAGAAAATAAATTGGTTCGATTTGAGGTAGAAAATTGCTTTAGTTATTCAAAAAATACAAAGTAGACCAAGTTTGTTACACAATTTCTTGATTGAGTTACAATTCAAAACTAGGATAAAAGCTCAAAATGTAGGCACATACAAACATGTGAAAGAAAACATGTCAGACTGAACAAATCAGATATGAAAATAAATGAGTAATTTACTGAATAGATACCTTCAATATTGAATGCCCAAGTTAATTCAAATTCATCTTCACTAGTATCGGAAAAAGGAGCTTCCTTAGGTCTCTCGATGTTTGGTCCTGGAGAATCCTCCTTTTGTGGTTTTATTTCTTCTGGGTGACATGCTGGTGTAGCTTCAACTTCAACTTTTTCGGCAATAATCACTGGAATCTCATGCAATAACCTCGACTGTTCATCTGGTGTCTCTAGTAGTTCCTTTCTTTCCAGGTACTCAGAAAGCGTAATAGATAAATGTCAAGGTTCATAAAAGAAAATTTTTTTCAGAGAGGATTAAAAAAAAAAAAAAGAAAAAAAATTCCTGTATCAGGAGAAAAAAAAAATCATGCTGATGTATTGCAAGGCTGAAATTGGAGAAGAATAACATTACAGCACTCAAGAAAAGCACGTAAACTATAGATAAACTAAGAGGATATTCTCTTCGCCATCCCTTTCATTGGCTCGGTCAATTAGATTCTGCAGCAAAGCTAGTTCTCTTGCAAGCCACTGAAAGATATCCACTCCGCAGTGGAGAAAGTCACGATTAACATTCAGAGAAAGACAATAAAGGGCATAAGAGTTGTTCAATCGTTGAACAAATTAGAAGATATCTCCACAAGGAAGACATTAATTTCAAACAGTTAACAAGTCTGAAAATAACATCCGTTCTCATGTGAAAAGACGTAATATGTAACATTTTCTTTCATATTCAATATGGAAATACATACATGCTTTGTAATATCCTCATGCAATATGCGGGCCTTGTGTTGGAGCTCCTCCTAAAGGTTAACAAGAACATTTAGAAGTCAAAGGCATGGCATCAACGAAAATTCCTTTCTCATTATAGTTCTTGTCTTAGAACCTTTTTTTTTTTTTTTTTTCCATTTCTGATGCTTCTGATGTTCTCGTTGTATTTCATATTCAGGGTTTGTTTATTATTAATTTATTTATTCTGGTGGGGATGGGTTGTGTTCGACAGACTCTAAAGAAAAAACAAAATCTAAAATGAAATTGGGTTCATAAATGAAAACAGAAAATTACCACTTTAGGCCTTTTGAGCATGCCATCTTTTACTCTTTGATGCAAATCCTCGCATTCTTCCTGAAACCATCACAACAAAATTAGGTAGGGTGCAGACATAAAGATCACAAAGTTAAGCTGAAGCTGAAGCATGAAAGAAGGGCAACGAAGAGTGATTCTAGTTTCCCTCCTTCTGTCGTTTTTTCTATGTAACTATAACCAGATACAAAGAAGTCGATCAAATCTTTAACCGGAACTTGTACCTAAATCAACACATTTTCTTTAGCATTAGAAGGCTTTTCCAAAATAAGAAACTGGGATTTGATATGGTAACAAAATTTCTCATGTATAGATTACCTTGGAAAAATCTTCATCCGAAAGCAAGCAAATACGGATGTCCTTTATCACACCAGAAACTTGAAGTAGAATCTCGGTACTGTTACCATCAGTCCCAGAAGAGACCTTCAGACCTACAGAATGCAAAATAAAAACAATACAAAGTTGTTCTTATATGCAATTCACAACAGAGTTAAACGCCAAACATTGATTGAAGAATCAATTACCTGTGACTTGGAGAAGATTGTGAGAGTGTTTCTGACGATAGTCATTAGGATCAGACTTGGTCCTCACAAAGCTTCCGACTATTTTGGTTTCGAGGGTTTTAGGGTCATCCTCCTGCTTCAGAATATTCTGAATTACACTTCTCTTCAAGTAAACAAGCTTTATGTTTTCGGGAATCACAGCTGCAAAGCAACTTTTACGGATAGGATTAGGATTACACATTTCCCCGGCCAATCTCTTGGTATGATAGAGCAGTTTTTCGTGTTTTCCTTTAGCTTCTCCCTCCTCCTTCTTCTTCATTGTCCCATGAGAGGTAACCAAGGTTGTCTTCAGAATCATCTTGTTCGTTGGCTGAGGCCAAATGGGGTTCTAGCAACTTGTAAATCATGACTCGACTGATCGATTTTTTGCCGAAAAGGGCACGCAGCCTCTCATCACAAACAAGCTTCTTCTTTTTCTTCTTCTCCTTGGTGAAAACCGGGTTGAAAAGATAAAACTGATTGGTATTTGAGGTCGTGGGTTGGAGAAGGTACCTATCTACGTAGTCATTAACAATGGCGGTAACATCAAACTGAGAGATGGGACGGGTAGTGTCTCTACCGATGGATTTCAAGAAGTGAACTAGGGGTTTTGAGCCCCAACCCACAAACTCCATTTCTTTTTCTTTCTTGGCAATTGAGTTTTTTGTTGTTGTGGATTCCATCCATGTCCCATTTCACTAAAATCCTCCACCCACATAAATGGCTCTGACGCTTTCTCTCCTCCATCCATGGTTTTTTTTTTTTTTTTGGGTTTAAATAAGCTCAATAAAATGAAGGCAGAGAACCTAGAAAAAAGAAACCCAATCCCTGGAAGCTGCCCAACTGCACTAAAAAAAAGAAAAACATGTTCCAACCAAAAATCACCCAAAAGAAAAAAATAAAAACAAAAACTAGAAGTAGAAACAAAGGAAACAATATAGAAAATAGGATTAATTTCGTTTGTGTTTTTCAACTTTTTTGTCAAAATTTGAATTTGAATATGAACATGAACATTTCCATGGTAGGTTCTATGTACAATAAAAAACACAAATAATTGGAATTAAAAGGAAAAAAAAAAGGTACGAAACAGAAACAGACGAAACCCAGTTCGGTTCAAGAACTCAGAAGAAAGAAAAACACAAAATGTCAGTTGAATGCAAAGGTATCGAAGGATTTAAAAAATAAAAGAATGAGGAAAAAAAATTTGGAAAAATTGAAATTTGAAATGGAATTGTGAGAAGAAACTTACGAAGGGATAGAGATTGAGAAGAAAATCCAAATTCACTTCACTTCACCGTCGTCGTCGTCATCGTTAGTGGTTCGGTTAGGGTCTGACTGTCTGAGTTTTTGGTTTTTTTTTTTTCTTTTTTTTTTTTTTGGAAGATTTAAGCGTCACTTCACTTCTGTATATTGAATTTGTGTTTGTGATGGACAAATGCCACGTAATTATGCCTTTTTTTATTATTTTTAACTTTGGTCCCAAAATGACGTAATGTGTTTCCTTTGCATTAAGTACACACTCACCCTTCTGTTTTTCTAGATTTTCTTATGTATTTCTAGATTTTGTACTTTTGTCTCTAAAATTTTTTTTATTTAACAATTTAGCCCCTGTAATCTAACTTCAAATGGTAGAAACGGACAAGTTTTTAGCAACTCTATACAGAAAATATATTTATTGTTAATATTCTTATCACTAATTGCGTAATTTGGAACCATGGTTATGAGATCTTCATTAACAAAAACCTTGTTAAGTACACTTTTTTGTTTTTTTTTTTTTTTTGTTTTTTAATTTATGATAGGACTTGACATTCCATAATTTTGATTATTTACCTCAAACGGTGGTTTTAAATGAAAATTATGGTTTGTAGCGTACTGTTTGTAAATTGAAATTATAAAAAAAAAAAAAAAAAAAAACACGTACTTAGGAAATGTGATCCTATAAATAATAAATGAAGATTACAATTATGTAAGATCGAACTCACAATCCCACTGAAGGCCCTATCCAATTGACACTAGTAATTGTGATTATCCCAGCTCTCAAATTTGGATGATGGACTTATAGTTCCCAAAAATAGGGCATAGCTTTTTTTATCAGTACAAGGGAGATATAGCCTTTTTTATCACTTTTTTTTGGTGAATATCATTTTTTTAATCACTTGTTCTAATGACTAGAACAACAATTTTACAATCGGGAGGCCAAGAATGTGAAAGCTATGATCTTGTGAGATTTTTTACCAATTACATACATTTCTACTACTCTTGTTCTTCCTTTTTCGTACATCTTAGGTTTCTTTTTCTGGCTGGAGCAGGAGCATCTGAGGCAAGCTTTTGCTGCTTAAATTTCTCAACCATGGTGTACACCTGCATCCAAGCAAGTTACGCATTTGTTATTCGCATTATTATGAGAGAAAGACGGACCCCAAATCCGCGATTTTCTCATTACTCGGTAACACTACATCTCTTGGAAGATGTTCTTTAACTGAGCACGAGCAGATCAATTTTAAACAAAGATTTCAAGGACTCAAAATCAATTATGGTAACATCTAGTAGCCAAAGAGAAGAACAATTTTTCCACACTCTATGTAATTTAAGCATCAAGTCAGCTATTTTTCTATTACCTTTCTGACACTAGATGTTAATCCCATGCTTGAAATGACATTACTGTCCACATATTTCCAAGGCAGAGCTTCTGAGTCCCGCTTCTTTCTTGACCCACCCTTCATACCACCTTCAACCACAAAGAATAATGGACTATCAAGCATATTTAGGTAAAGTATAACCGAATCACATACACACGATAAGGAAAAAAGCGAGAATTAAAACCTTTGAGATGTAACATCATATATTCCACGTATATCCTGAGGCGAATATGCGTGAAAACATGGACGAATTCTCCAATATGTTCCCTCAAAATTACTTTACAGGCCTTTCTGGTGTCAAGTTGGAAATGGGTTTTCAAATATCGATCAATCGCTCCCCTCCTACCAGCCAAGTTGGCTTCTCCATCCAACAAGGCAGATGGGAATTCCCAGAGACCGGCAAGCAAACCTCCGTCAGGCCTCTTTACAAGAAGGAATTCACTGTCTGACACATCTTCATCTTTTAATACCTCCAGAACACATACAGCAGAAAAATCGTGTCTTTGTTTTATCTTTATTGCTTTAACGGGATAATTTGTGACAACGACCGAACTATGACGTCTTGAGATTGAAAGCGCAAGACACTGATTGGACACGGGACATGCAGAACAGCTTGGACTGAGTGGAGTGCATATGGTTGCACCAAGCTCCATGAGACCCTGATTAAAGTCACCGGGATTGGAAGGATCAACTAGTTGAGCAGCTAGTTTCCTGTGACCTCACACCATCAGTACATATATTCACATGAAATTCAAGAGCCAAATAATATTTATCCCAAGTAAACATTTATTAACAAGAAGCACTTAAGAGCCTTCATGCCCACTTAAGACACTGGAGAGAAGTAAAACGATACGGGTGTCGGAGAAAAGAAATTCAAAAGTCCAATAGCATCAATACAATTGATATTCTTCTTCCCTTCTGAATCAGAAATGTGTTAATATTTTACAACAAAAAAGAAACTAAAAAGTGAACTCTTCTTTATGAGAACCAGGTAACTTTATTCACGAGAAACTATATATAAGAATCAAAAGAACCACAGTCAAGGAAACAAAAATGAGAATTGCAATGGATAGAGAAAAAAAGAACTGAAGAAAAAATTAACGGGCAAGGAATTCTATCAGATGTAATAAAACTCACCAAAATTTCTTGACAGTTGAAGAGTCTTTTGGATTTGCGGAAATAGCCTTGAGTCGAGCAATCACCCGAACAACATTTCCGTCCACCACTGGAACTGCCTGAAATAAATTATTTTTTTCTTATACAATGTTCCTTGACTTGTTGATTAAAACCATAACGACAGAAGATACTAACCTCTTTAAATGCTATGGAGGCAATTGCTCCAGCTGTATAGTCTCCAATTCCCGGAACTTTTCGAAGTGAAGAAACTGTTTTAGGAAACTGACCTCCTTCTGCAACAATCATCTTTGCTCCCTATAAACATAAATAAGTACATGGAATTAGAACAGATGTTATAAATATCCGAACATAGTCGTCACTGGCAGTTCACATTCTATACATGTAGTTTAGTAGTCCTTCATTTCTAGGACGTACTCATATACTTGTTTTCTAGTCATGTATCACAACACAACTGAAAATGAACAGAATTAAAATGTACATATACATACATACATACTAAAAGCTTTAAAAATAAAAAATTGGGACTTTCCTCGAAATCCAAAAGAACTAGAAATGACTGAATCAGAGTGTCAAGCGAAAGAACGCACCTCTAAAAGATAACGTGCTCTTCGGTAGTAGCCGAGGCCTGCCCACATCTCATTCACCTCCTGCAAAACCAAAGATTTTATTTACTTGATAATATCATGTTGTGAGTGGTAAAATTCGAAAAAGAGAAAGAAAGGGTTAAAATAGGTGGAATGGAATAAATAGAGTACAGACCTCGAGAGAAGCTTGAGAGAGGAAGAGTAAAGTGGGCCATTTGTGCATCCAGCGATTGAAGTAGTCGATGACCGTCTGAACCCTCGTCTGCTGCAGCATAACCTCAGAGACCCACACTCTGTAGGCTCTCTTCTCTACATCGTCCTCGGCCACTCTCCAAGGAAGGTCTCTAAAGTTGAGGCCATACCAACCCAGCAGGGACACCCTAATTTTTTGTATATCCGTGTCACTGAATAAATCTTCCATGTCTTGTATCTGCTGTTGCCCTGATGCTGATGCTGATGCTGATGCTGATGCTGATGATTCTGCGGCCCTACGCTCGTTGGCTAACCGTGGTCGACGCATTTGAGTGCACGCACGAAGACTGGGATGGCAATGTGCTTTGTTAGAGTAATGGGGACTTGGGTGGTGAGGGATCTGGAGTATAACCGATACAAAGATAACTTCTTGAAGAATTTGGCTTTACATTCTAATGAATATATCTGACTTACTCCGATAGCATAAAAAGCTGAACTTGGAGCTCCAAGCTTTGTTATCTGGTTCTGGACTTTACAAAAACTTGTTTTTGCAATCAAATTAATAAAAATTAAGAAATTAAAAAAAACCCTAATAATTTAAATAAAAGGAAAGCCCCCACAAACAACAGAAGAAATCAAATAAACAAATAGATTATAGAAAGAGGAAGGGGGTGAACAAATTCAAAGTTTTGGTCTTTTTGAAGGATTCAAACAAACAAGCAAACAAAAAGATAGAAAGAAAGAGATTAAAATGAAATGAGGAAAGCAAAAGGAATTGGAAGTAATAACACCTTTTTGAGTTTTGTTTATACTTGAGATGATAGAAAGTGGGAGAAACTCTCCAAAATTCCCAAAAAAAAAAAAAAAAAAATTGGTCTTCTTCTTCTTCTTCTTTCTCAACTCTCTCTACTCTACACACTCACGTAGTCGCAGCAGCAGAGCAGCGGGAATGGAGAGACCTTCAAAATATATATATATATATATATATTTTTAATAAAAATTATATATATATATATTATATGTTTTTCATTAGTCCAAACCAAGCAGGTCCAAGCCTATAATCAATATTAGCACAGAGCAACTCAATTTATGTTGTTTTTGCGTTAAAATCCCAATCCATAAAAAATAAAAAATAAAAAAAGTAATAAAATGAAGAGACCCTGGAACTGACCATATGCAGTGCACGTGACAGGATGCTGGTTTACATGGGGGGCATAAAAGGAATTGAAAAGTCAAAAAGAGAAAAAAAAATAGTTAGTCAGTCAAATGGCTGAGGCAGAAGATGGAGCTCCACCAGCAGGAGCAGGAGGAGGAGGAGGAGCATCTGCATCGGAAAAGGCAATCTCAAGGTCAAGGAACAAACCAAAGGAGGAGTTTTTGGAGGTGAAATGCGAGAGCTCCGGCAAAACGAGGCGTTTCGCTCCTGGAACAGAGGCTGGTTTTGCCGTCTCCGTCATCAACCGGAAACTCTTACATCAATATCAATCTGATTTACAAATAAACAGCAACTCCTCCTCAAAAACTCCTCCTCCTTTGGCTGTTCATATAGAAGCATTCAAACAAGAATCCGACGGTGACGATGACGAAGAAGAGCCCATTAGTTTCGGTCCCAATTCCCTTCTCCTCAACTATGGCCCCCGTTGGATCCTTCACACTGTTCTTTCCCATCCCCTTTCTTCTTCTCCTCCTTCGTCTGGTAATTTTATTTCTTCCCATTCACTTTTCTCTCATTTCGTTTCTTTCTTATTTTTTAAATTTTTTTTATATTACTATTATTATAGGTGTTGCAGATACAGATGGTATCCCTATTCCCCCACCAGTAGTAATCAATAAACCAGTCCCTCCTTGCACATGTAAGCCTTCAATTTGCTTCCTTTTTTTTTTTTTTTTTAACTTAACTTCGATATTTTGATCATATGAATTTAATGATTTTTTTTTTTTTTGGGTCAAATTATTAATATTTTTTAGACTGCTATAGAATTCTTCTAAGTTGTACTAATAAGTTTCCCGTGGAATAAGTAAAATTAGATGATTAATGATTTTATAAAAAACCCCCGTGTCCCTTGCTCTTTTGTAAAAGTCGATTTGATTTTACGAGGAGTGAGTTCTTGGTTCTTACTTCGTGTGTTGTAACCACTTACACTGTGTTGGAGACTTTGGAGCTTTGACACCCAATTTCACGGCTTTACGAGTTGTTTTGTTGCCTTGGGTTGAGGCAATGTGACTTCAATGTGCCTTGTTTGAAATCCAATTGACTTCACATTGAAGCTGAAGAAGCTTCTTTCCAATTTGGAATCTAATCGTCCTCAATCGGATTGTTCGTGACTGCAGCGTAATTTACAAATGCAGTGCCAGTGCAGTGCACACATGGGTGATCAATTGAACCTTAGACAGTAGACAGTAGACAGTAGACAGTAGACAGTAGACGGTAGACGGTCTCTCTGTTTTCTTGTGTTTCGTTTCCTTTTTATTATGCTTCTGATAGGAACCAAGAACACTCAATAAAATATTTGGATTCTAACAAGCTAATTGAGGAGAATAATGGAGGATTTTCTTATTGAAACAAGAACAATACAAGATAGATTTTGCAGACATTCGAGACGTCTGCAAGCTCTCCCAAATCACAAAACCAGTCCCCAAATTCTGCCTAATCTCTCTCTGGCTATTCATCCTTTGTTTACTAACAACTCAATCCCTTCACTAACTACCTCACTAACTAAATATCCCAATTAACTAACTAACTGCCCCCTGATCCTATCAGCTTCATCTGCTCTCTCTTTTCATAACATTTGTCTCTCTCACTTACTAACTTCTTTCTTTACTCCTCAATGGTTTAGACTTGTAGACTTGGTTCTTTTTTCTTGCATTGCCATTTGCTATGAAAGGACGATTTTTTTTTTTGGGGGTAAAGCCTTAAAGTTAAGATATATTCTATTATTCTTGAGCAACACCTTCTTTCAAATCTATCGAAGCTCAAAAGATCATTCACGATCTTCTCTTTTTGCTCCGTTCACAGTACGTATGTGACTAGCTAGGCTAAAGTAATCTCAAAACACTCTTATTGGTTAGAGTGTAACAACTTTTCTCACCTAAGCTCGTCCCTTACCACCACTCCTATGCTTTTGGCTTGTCTGATTTTTTCAGAAAGATCAATCCAAAATAAATATCGTCTCTTTCTTTTTTTTTCTTGGAATTCCAGCAATATATTTATTTTATTATGAGTATGTATGGTCCCCAGAAACAAGATTCTAATTCGTGTTCTTTTTCATTATTATTATTTTCAAATTAAATTAAACTCGTTACTGTTTCCTTGTTGAGACTAATGTTACAAAGAAGAAATTATGCTCAAAGAAACACAACCAGTTCCTCAAGTCATATTTTACCAAATTCAAGATGGTGGCTTTCATGACTTTTTGTTAGTTATTTTCCTTGGTCTCCTTCATTAGTTTTCTCAAAAAGTTTACTGCCTTAGGAGGTTTTCAAAGTAGGATTAAAACAGTAGATACCCCCAGAATCTTCCTTCTTTATTCTTCTGGTGTTCATAAGCAATTGTTCACGTATCCTATAACGGAGGTCAGGGCTCCCTCAAATGACCTTATTTCTTCATTTTCTTTTTTCTAGTCATCCAATTAGGATTTACTCTTCTGACTTTAGAGGAAATTACTTGTGTTCAGTCTTTTTTGGTGACAAATCTCTCGGGCGTGTGAAAATTTTTGCAAAATATATATCTATATGTGTGTGTGTGAATAAGTTGTGGCCTGTTTTAAACTTTGTGCATGCAGGGCTCTGAAAGCTCAGCTCCGACAAAGGTGACAAAACCAGCAATCAGTCTGGTGTACATTGGAAAGATAATATTTGCTTTCATTCTGATATTTCTGCTAGGTGCCATTTTCACTTTGGCCTTGGACAATCTTCCACTACTTATTTCTTTTATTTCCTCGTCCCTTTAAATATGTTTATGTTTGCAACAAGCGACATTGCAAGTTTTCTTGTTATTTTGACAATCTGTGATAAGTTTGTTTTTACGCATTGGATTATTTTTTTTTTTAAAAAAAAAAACCTTTCTTGGATGACCTCTCATTAATAGCTCTAGAAAACGACATTGCTTTTGATCATCTGTTTCCTTTCCGCCCCCCACCCTTAATTTAACTTCTCTGAGTTCTCTGTCACCACTTCATCTGTTTCCTTTTCATTTTTCTACTCCACGAATCATCGTTTTCTTTCTATTTGGGCAACAGGTAAGTTTATGGTTGAAAAATTCCGAAGTCAGGGATTTTTTAAGGTTGTTTTTTGCAAACAAACTCTGTACTATATTACTGCGCATATGCTTATGAACATAATATGGTTTTTTATGTGGATATCTACAAAGTAATCCAAATTCGAAAGAAGTTACAAGAGTTTGTAATATTATCTTTGAAATTTCAAAAGATAGAAAGGTAAAAACGACATTTCATAAATCCATATATAGTTACTCTTTGACAACTTTCTTTTGCTCATAAAATACAAATACAAAATGCATTTTTTTTTTTTTAACTAGTATTGTTAACGTTGTTATAATCTTATATTGTAGCTTGCACGATACGTGGTTACAAATAATGTTATGTCGTCGTTTTCTCCTCCATCGATGAAGTCCTTTACAATACTGAAATTGCACTTCAATTTACTACGAAAGTCTTGCCAAAACTGCAAAATTACCGAACTGAAAATTCACATGTCAAACAACCTTCACCTGCCGGTTTTGTGATGTTTACTCACTGTCAAACTCCACTTGTCTTGAGCCCAGGACACTGCAAAGGAACCAAATTTGGCCCCAAAATGAGGAACAGTACCTCGTGCTGGCAGGGCCATAGGCTTCCCCCTAAATATTTATTGGCATGTTTTTGTTTTTTGACATATTTGCAATAACAGATCAAATAAAAATGGGCCATTACTGTAAGGTTTTTTTTTTTTTTTTTTTTTTAATAAATTGTTCATTTAGTCCCTAAATTTTTAAGTTTGTACAATTTCGATCTTCAATATATATATATATATTTTTTGTAGTTGAAATTGTCCCTAAACTATTGCTTTAATAGTCATTTTTATTAGTATTTGGACGAAATCTATTACTAAATTGGTCAAAAAATTATATTAATTAATAGATTCCTTCTAAAATTGTTTGTAAAAAGAATAATTGGCTTAAATAGTCCCTAAACTCTTTCAAAGGTGATGGTTTGATCCCTGTTCTTTTTTTTTTTATTAGCTGAGATGACCGTAAACTCTTATTTTTTTTGGTCATTATGGTCATTTTCATCCAAATCCGTTAACTTGTGAGGGTATTTTAGTAATCTAACAGTAATTAATTTAACAAAAATTAAAAAAAATCATAAAAACCAAAAAAGTTTCCTCTCCTTTCTCTCTCTCTCTTCTTATTTGGGGGGGGGGGGGGGGGGGGGGGGGCATCGGCGTCGCGGTGGGTGGGGTGAGGGGCCCAAAAACCCATATTGTGATTTTTTTTTTTTGGGAAGGGGGGGGACCTAGTCGCGGGGTGAGGGCGCATGGCGATGGGAGGGGGAACCCAGATTGCTGGGGGCGAAAGATGGCGGGAATGGGTGACCCAGTCACGGGGTGGGGGCCAAAAGGAGGCAGGAGGGGGGACCCAGTTGCAGGGTGGGGGGCAAATTGCGGCGGGAAGGGGGACAGGGGTGGGGGGCGAACGGCGACGGGAGAAGGGGTGGCGAAACCGAGAGATGGAGTAGAGGAGGCAACCCAGTCGGGGTTGGGGAGGGGGGGGGGGAGGTGGCAGACCATGAGAGAGAGGGGGGTAGGGAGGGGGGGCGAAAATAAAGAGAGAGGGCGGAAAGGGGGAGGGAGAGATAGGGGATGGTATTTTAATCATTTTAGTATAAAAATTAATCATTTCAGTAAGATTCTGTTAAAAATTTAATGGATTTGAACGGAAATGATCATAATGGCCAAAAATAAGCGGTCAAAAAAGAAAGAACAATGACCAAACCGTCACTTTTGAAAAAATTCAAACTAAAACCCTAAATTGTAGTTTTTCTAAAATTGAGTATCCTATGAGAGTAGATGTTCTGAATATTAAATTCGCTTAAAATTATGATACTTATAGGCATATATGCATATACACACACATTCACATGTGCAAAGTAGACATCTATTAACAAGACATAATGGTTTAAAATAAAGCCTTACTTGTATATTGTGAGGGTAATATTTTCATATTTTACCATACAATTCTTCCACCAAATAAAATATTACATAATTTGTTGAGCACACAGGTCCTTTAGGCTTTAGTAGTGATCACAAATGCTATGAGCTTCAACTAGAATTTCCAATCTATTTCTAGAGCCCTTAGTAAAAGCTTATCGGTTTTTTTTTTTTTTTTTTTTTTTTTTTGGGCGGGGGATTATTTCACCTAAAAGGTAAAATAACGAAAAGTGGGGTTGCTGGTGGGCCAAAGTGTCCCTCATGAACTTGCAATTTGAAGCTTTGTTGCTTTTGTTGAAAATGTGTTAGGCAAAATACAAACCAAATGATCCAAAAGATGACACATTAATTCATGTTTATAACAATGAAATTGGCACAATCCCATATATACATAAAAATATATATATATATATGCACACACACTAAAGTCCATATATAAAAGGGATACTTTTCTTCTAAGTAGAGTAAACTAAATTCCCTTTGATAATTCATTGAAAAAACAACAACACAAAAAAAAAAACAATAACAATATTGTTCCAATGATTTGAGCACACATGACCACACACCCTCCTTTCAATCAAACCCACATTGATCACCTTAACCCCACTGTGATTCTACCTAAAGTACTAAACCATAAACAACTACAAGTGCTCTATTTTATTAATGCCTAAAAATAAATAAATAAAAAAAAAACCCCATAAAGTGTACTTGTTGAGAAGACAGAAATGCCTCCACCTCATCAAAATATTCACTTCTCCTTTCTTTCTCTCTCTCTCTTTTTTTCCTAAAGAGATGACATTCATTACTCACTCCCCTTTCACCTTTTTTAGCTTTAAAAACATTAGGAATGTGCACTTCTCAAGTTCATTTTTCTTTTCTCTTTTTTCTTTGGCCTTGAATTCAAAGTCTAGAGGGTGGGAGACTAGTAAACCCGCTATCCCCTTTCTATGAAGGCTATTTTTCGTTCTTTTTAGGATGAATTTTAAAAATTATCCCCCAAACTTTTTGTCTTTTTTCTCTCGCTGCTTCAACGTAGCATTTGGCATTTCCTATGCCTTTAAAGCTATTTCTTTTAGAATTTAAAAATTAGAATTACAGTTGATGACATTCTCATCAAGATAACATATAGAGTCCCTTAGAGATATTTTTAGGTAGCATAGGCTATAGAATTTCTCACATTTTTGGAGAAGAATATCGAGTTGAGTATAAGCTTAATTGGTAGTCAATTTTTAGTAGTGGTAAACATTCTATCCATTGGGCTTGTCTTGCGAAAACAACTCTTCAAATTCAAAACGGTTCATATCAATTTAATTTTCCATATCATCCAATTAATACATAATAAATTGGCTAAACGAGACCTACAAGAATGGTCCTACAGGCCGTGATTTGGCACAATGAACAAGGATATATATTATGATAAATAGGGCATGATGAATCTCAATTTGAACACAAATTTGTCCATTAATAGAGATCAGGTTTCTGTTTTTACACCCTTTATGCATAGATAGGTAAGTAAATTAATTGAGTGGGTTGTTGGGAATGAAATGAGATTAAAAGACAAAAGGGTTTGTAGTCATATATATGTACATATATATATATATATATATATAGAGAGAGAGAGAGAGAGAGGGCATTAATAATGCAAATGTAGGATAGCAGACAGAGGGTTACTTTTTTTGGGTACGTGGGGAATAAAATGCTGTCTCTCTACGAGGATTGGCGTGAGAGAGAGACACTCCTTTTAACCTTTTTTTTTTTTTTTTTTTTCCCTCACTACCTTTTCCTTGAGAATAAGCCAACACTAAACCCTATTATTCCTTTATCATCATATATAAAGAAACAAAATAGTAAAACCCCAACAAAACCAAAATTAATTGGTATAAAAGTACGAAAATATATAATTTTTGAGTGTGTATATATATATATATCAGTCATCACTGTACAGTCTGGTGAGTTGGGTGGGTGTCTCTGGCTCTTTTAACACCTTTCTACTTTTGTACTTTTTTTGAATTTCTGCTGGCAATTTGTCTGTCCATTCAAAGCATAATGAAGATAAAGCAGGGAAAGCCCTCCTGCTCTTCAACCTCTCTCTCTCTCTCTCTCTCTCTCTCTCACTCTCAATTGTGTATATATATATATATATATATATTTTCAAGACGTTTGTTCCCTTTCTGGATCCGTTTCATGAAGCCCCATTTTTCTTTTTTTCTTATCATTATTTTTTTAAATATAACTTGGCATATGTATAATCTATATAGCTAGAGAATTAATTAACTTAATAATGTCAGTAGTATTAGTTGTAAAACTCGTTATTCAGTAGCAAAAGAAAAGATTTTGATATCACATGCATTATTCTCGTATATAGTAGAAAAAGATATACAAAAACACCTTTCAAAAAGGAAGGAAAAGGAAAGGAAAGAAATGTAATAATAATAATAATTAAAGCAGTAGAATAAAACACAAAAGTAGAGGGTAGATTGATATCTTCTCTTGCAGCTTTTGATCATTATCAGGTAAAATTATTTGATTGGTGCATCATGCCCTATTATGATATATATATATATATATATATATGTGTGTGTGTGTGTACGCGCGCGCTCTCTATATTTTCATGTTACATATTAATATTTTACGAGTCCCAACAACAAGTGAACATGTTCATCGAAAATAACACCTTACCCTCTAATAATATTCTATCAAACAAAATCTATATATACTGTTCTTCGAATATATATATATATATATAAGAATGGATGATAAATATACATATATACGCATATGCGTATCATCATGCATATATATATATAAGTGATTCATGATAATCTCAGTAACAAATTCAGAATCCGATATTAATACAATGTAATGAAGATCCATAAAATTAATTCTACATGATTATCATGTGTTATGTTCACCATGATTATTTGAAAGTTATAATTAGCTATAGTGATGGAATTAATAATAAGATGCATTAGCGCAAATATTGATGCTAACTGGTTTTCAAAGAACTGATTTTAAAAATAATCGCCTATCTTCTATTAACAGTTTTGTTGTAGTAATTAAACACATATGATGTAGCGTTGTTAATTGTTTTTTTGTTTTTTTTTTTTTTTCTTCTTTTGTGTTTCATGATATGAGAGTCCTATGTCATGATGATATAAAAGAAAATCTCTTAAGTTATGAACTAAGATGTCGAAATCCTCCTTCTTAACCACCTAGCTATAGCTCCAACGTGGTTTTGTAATTGTTTAATTAATTGTAAGCATGAAGAGAGAGAGATTGTAGTAGCAATATCAAGGGTGAAGAAAAATTAATTTAAAGACAAAAAGAAATGGCAAACAAAAAGAAAAAGAAAAAGAAAAAGAAAAGAGCATTCAACAAAAGCGGAAGTATAAAGAAGGAGGCGTGGTCTACCCTCTGGCCTCTGTACAAAAAACCAAAAACTCTTCTTTTGAAAAAAACACACACACTCTCTCTTCACCCATTAACCACTCCTTCTACTATTCTCCTGCATGTTTTAATTTTCTTCTTCTTCTTCGTTTTCTTCTTCCATAGCTTTTGAACCATATATATGTATATATATATATATATATATCTCTCTCCTTTTTGGAAGGTTTGGGAACTATATATAAGGTGGTGTTTGGAAAGCAAGAAAGTAAGAGAAAGTACTAGTTTACCTGGCTAACTTAGATACAAGGGTGGTCTAAATACTATAAATATAGGGGGAGGGTGAAATTATATACGATATTAGAAGAAGAAAAGAAACTACAAAAGAGACCAAGTTTTGGTGCCTGAAAAAAGCTAGAAGTTCTTCATTGCGGGGGGGGGGGTGATTGGGTGGGTGAATTGGAATTGTAATGCGCTCAGAAGTAATAACAAGCGGAGTTGAGCAGACCCTCACAGCGGAGGCTGCTGCAGTGCTCAAGCACTCCCTCTCTCTGGCCCGCCGTCGTGGCCATGCTCACCTCACTCCTCTCCACGTCGCCGCCACTCTTCTCTCCTCTGGCTCTTCTTCGTCTTGCAATTCTCGCTCCTCTTCTTCAGAAGAGCCTGTCTTAACTCATACTCTTCTCTTCCTCATACTCCTCCTCCTAGTACTGGTAGCGCTTTTATCAGCAGCCATCCTCTCCACTGCCGCGCTCTCGAGCTCTGCTTCAACGTCGCTCTCAACCGCCTTCCTTCCACCACCACATCACTTACTAACAACTCTGCTACTAATAATATTTCTCTCCACCACTTTCCTTCTCTCTCCAACGCCCTCATCGCCGCTCTCAAGCGAGCTCAGGCCCACCAGAGACGAGGCTCCATCGAACAACAGCAGCAGCCCCACCACCACCACCAGCAACAGCCTCCACTTCTGGCCATCAAAGTGGAGCTGGAGAGCCTCATCATCTCCATTCTTGACGACCCCAGTGTCAGTCGTGTCATGAGAGAAGCCGGCTTCTCCAGCACCGCCGTTAAAAACAACCTTGAAGCTGACTCCGCTTCTTTCATCTCTTCCTCCTCCTTCTCTTCCGCTCCGACTTCTGTCTTCGGTCACTTCTACTACAATTACTCCCCTAGTAGTTGTGGTGCTGTTAATTCCGCAGGTGGGATTTTCTCTTCTCCTTGCTCTCCTGATCATACTCCTCCTACTTTCTCTTTTCACCACAACCACCCTCCTCATTTCCTCTTTTCACCTCCAAAACATCATGACATAAAAGTACCCTATTGTCACTACCTGAACAACAACAACAACAACAACAACATAGTCAGAAGTACTTGTTCGAATTATGTTGTGAAGGAAGAGGATGTGAAGTTGGTTTTTGAGGTTCTTTTGACGAACAACATCGACAACAACAACAACAACAACATCATTGCGAATGCGAATGCGAATGCGAATGTGAAGAAGAGAAATATCGTCATAGTTGGCGATTCGGCGGGTGTGAGCGAAGGCATAGTGATGGAAGTCATGAGGAGGTTTGAGAGAGGAGAGGTTCCTCATCAGGAGCTGAGAAAGACCAAGTTCGTGAGTTTGTTCGAGTTCTTGTCTCCGGTTTCTTTGAGGCTCATGAACAGACAAGATGTGGAGAAGCGCTTGTTGGAGCTCAAGACGAAGCTGCAGGAGGAGCTTATGAAGATGATGATCACCACCACTCATCACGATCATGATCGTCATCATGATGATGGAGTGATCATACTATACACAGGAGACCTCAAATGGACGGTGGATGATGATGATGATGATGATGATGATGATGATCAAGATCATCACCATTACAAGGCAGTAGATCATGTGGTTGAGGAAATAGCAGGGATAGTAAATGAAAATAATAAGAAGAAAGAAAAGAATAAAAAGGAGGTGAGGATAATGGGGAGTGCAAGCTATCAGACATACATGAGATGCCAAATGAGGGAACCTCCTCTGGAGATGCAGTGGTCTCTTCACGCTGTTTCTCTTCCTGCTTGTTCTCCTGCTCTCGCTTTGACCCTTCATAACAATCCTCTCCTCCTCCTCCTCCTCCTCCTCTCTCATCTTCTTCATTTTTCCAGGTAATCATTCAGTACTCATCCTTTCTTTATTTAATTTTTTATTATCTCTAATTTTTGTTTTTGCATTAATTAATTTTGATATTTTTCAGTTACTGAAGCTATATATATATATATATAAATATATAGTATTTGTAGTACTATTTGCCGGCCAGCTTACTACTTATATATAGTCTCTGAACTCTGTAAGACATCAGATGCACTGAGACAAAAAAGTTTGTGTGTGGTTGGTGAGACATATTCGAATGACACACTTCTGTCTTCGTTTTTTTTTTTTTTTTTTTTTTCTCTTTGTTTTTTTGTCTATGCTTTCATTACCATGCTTTCATTTCACCAACAGATCCTGTTTTTCAATACCCAAAATTAAAGGTTTTATTTTTGATTCTAATATATGAACTCCTCTAATTTCAATATTTCTTTTCAAGGTTTAGAACTACATATGTTTTTATGCGGAGTCTTTAAGAATGGCTCACATAGGTATAATCAATTTTTAATATAGAAAAAATGAAAAAAAAAAAAAAATTTGTAAAGTTTTTTTTTATAAATAAAATTGAACATAATTAAAGTTTACTGTGAGTAAATGTAAATGTCCCCACTCAGTCATAGATAGCTCCGTTCATGTTTAATTCATATATGCATGCTCAAAAGAATCTGATGGGTTTTTCAAAAACAACAAATGTATATAAATAAAAGAAAGGGAATCTGATATGGGTACGTACAAGTAGTAGACGAATTATCACACTTGAGAGCACAATAATCACATACAACACTGTCCAACTGCAGCTTTACCTGTGTAAGAGTACTCGTCATCAGTTTTATTTGAAACAAACAGGAAAAAAAATGTTTTAAATTTCACGAAAAAAAAATAATAATAGGTGGAATAGTCTAAAATGTTTTTTAGTGATGAACAACAAAAAATGTGTGTGACATAATTAATGTTGTTATGCAAATGTAAATTAATGTGTCCAAAGTAGTGATGATATGTGATCAGCTTTTAAGAATAATGTTGAAAGCATGCATGCTTGGCGACAAAACAACTTTTTGAATTCAATTTTTTCCTTCCAAAAATTTATGTTTATCTTTTTAAATTTTATTGGAATAATAATATTCTTGTTAAAATTCGCACAAGTTTTTTTTAAAATTTTTTTTTTTTTTTGGTTTGTAACTTTTACACGACAGTTTCCATGAGTCGAGGAGATTAATGTCGTCACAAGAGCAATTGGGGAAGGAAACAAAGGCCTTCTTCATCTCCAAAGAAGAAAAATGTTACAACCAAACAACAACAACAGCAAGAACAAGAACAAGAGCAAGCTGCAGAGTTTGTGCAGAGAATGCTCTTCAAACTTTGACAAAGAGGCTCATCAGTTGGTGCTCAGATCATCTTCTGCAGCGCCCCACAACAAATTGCCTGCCTGGCTCCAACCTCATCCCCCCCAACCTCCTCATTTGGTACTAATTACGTTCCTGCCTAATTTACCTTCTTTTTTTTTATACATATATATTTTTAATTAACTTGATAGTAATAATAATTAATTAGTGAGATTAGTCTAATTTGGGGTGTGCTTATTATTATTATTAATTTTTTTATTTTTTTTTTTTATTTAAGGATGAATTGGTTGAGCTGAAGAAAAAGTGGAGTAGATTGTGTCATAGTCTGCACCAAGCAAGGCATGATATAACTACTGAGAGTCAAAGCTCATTTTCATACCCTTTGTGGCCTAACCAGAGTAGCAACAACAACAACAACAACAACATTTTCCAAGACTCAAATTCCATCTCATTTGTTGATCATCCAGCTCCGAGGCCCGGCTCCAATATTCCCCGCTTTCGCCGACAACAATCGTGCGTGATCGAGTTCAATTTCGATCGTCAGGAGGCCCGGAAGCATGATGATGATGATGAACAACCAAGTGAAATAGGCAACGAGGAGAAGATAACACTGGCTCTTGGGAATAGTAATATTAATATTAGTTTCTCCTCCTCCTCCTCTCTCTGATCATCATGAGTTTGGGAAATTGGAAAGAGGTGAAATGTGTAGGGTTTTGAAGGAGAATGTGCCTTGGCAATCAGAAACCACTCCTTCAATTGCGGAAGCCATCGTCGCCTCCGAATCCCGGGAGATCACTTGGTTGCTCCTCCATGGCAATGACTTGATAGGGAAAAGACGGCTCGCCTGCGCTGTGGCCGAATCCGTTCTTGGCTCCGCCGATATGCTCCTTCAACTCAAAAGACAAGGAATTACCGGAAATGTTGCAGAGAGAAGCCAAGACTCGGCGATCGGACTCATCACGAAAGCCCTAAAGTCCCACAAGAAAATTGTGGTGCTTGTTGAAGACGTTGATTCCGTGGATTCCCAGCTTATGAAATTCCTCTGTGATGGTTTTGAGGCTGGTAAATTTGGTGGTGGTGGTGGTGGTGGAGAAGTGACTAGAAAAGATCCTGCCGATTTCGGCCAAGCAATATTTTTTTGACTAGAGACGGGGAAATTGCGGGCTATGGAAATGACGTGAAGAACAAGGAATCTGTTGTGATCCAAATGACACTCCACATCAGCGAGACAAAAAGTGGTAGAGGTACCGATTCTAATTTTGAGGTGCTGAATTTGGAGCATAAGCGAAAGGCGGTGGTTGCCGACTGGGACTGGGAATCAGCCAAGAAATCCAAGAATCGGAGGACCGGCACCACCGAGAAGGGATTTGGTGACATTGTAGGCCTTGATCTCAATGTCATGGCGAAAGACGATCAAGAAGAAGAAGAAGAAGAGGAAGAGAACAACAGTAGTGAAGAAGAAAATAAGCAAGGGGAGTTGAGCCCGATATCGAGTGATTTGACTCGAGAAACGGAGAACGTGTCAAACCCAAGCGCATTCATCGAGTCCATCGAGAACGCGTTCGCATTCGAGAGGAGGCCGGCACGAGAACGCGAGATGGCGGAAGATGTCCAAGGCAAGATGGAAAAGTGGTTTGAGGAGATAATTATTGGGGTTGGTGGGGATCATGAAAATATATTTAGGTTTAGGGTGGAAGGTAGAGTGTTAGAGGAGGTGTGTAAAGGGTGTGGTAATTTTACAAATAGGGTGTTTGAGAAATGGGGGAAAGAGGTCTTAGAAAAGGCCTTAATGAATATGGTAATTAGGTTTAGTAGTAAAGGGAAGGAAAAAATGGGTGGTGTGGTTCATGTAAGGCTATGTTTGGGTGGTGGTAATTTAGAACAGGGATTAATTTGGAGGATGGGTTTATGGGTTCTTGTCTTCCAAACAAAATCCAACTTTTCAACAAGGACTGAATGTGGCTGTGGCTTTTTCCCACCCCCCAACCAAAAAAAAAAAAAAAAAAAAAAAAAAGCCCCTTCTAACTTGGCCACATTCTGTCCTTGTGTAACTTCCCTAGCTTGCTTAACCGGATGTGTTTTTTCTTTTGTTTTATTTACTTTTTTCAAAAAAAAAAAAAAAACTTTTAATTCTTAGGAATTTTCGATATATTCCTCCCCGCAGAAATATGAGCAAAGGCGTTAGGCCACGAAATGTAGACTCAAAAATTGTTATTTAACATGAGAAAAATAAGACGTTAAAGTCTCAAGTGGGATTGACTTTATTACACGTGAAAAGTTTAGGTCCTACGTAGCAAGTAATTTAGGGCATTATTGTCTAATGAACAATAACTTATCAACCGATCTAAAACACAATGTGTCAAAGTAGTTCGTCAACTTTGAAAAAGTTCAAAACTTTCGTCATCGTAATTGCCCTTCTGTCAAATGTCAAGGAAAAACAATATATTTGAAATACATGAAAGGAGAGGAAATGAGTTAAAATGCTTTTATCTATCATCGAAGACTTTAGTGGGATGGTAAAATTGATCGTTCATTTCAACAAGATCTTCAGTTCAAATAATCCTACATCAATGATCAGGTTGTATGTGTACTAACAATCTTGAAATGATTTCTATACCATACCAAGATACACCATTTTTTCAAATTATTTGAGTATATCATCTTTTATTAATATAATCCTTTTCCTTTAGGGGAAAAAAGTTATAAATGCTTTACATTCAAAATTAATTGGAAGGAGGTAAAAAGGGAAATCAGAAGAGTGAATTGGTAAATGAAATAGGCAATCAAAGATTACTTACACAGAAAGCAAAATGTAGGGGGATACACTTGTGAATCTAATCGAATCTAATCTTTTTCTTCTTTTTTTTTTTTTTTTTTTTTGGCTTTTAATTAGTTGGTAATAGAATGAGTGATTATTATGAAATGGTAGTGTAGTTCTGATCAGGATGTCTCACGAATTGATTTAAGATTGAATTTATCTTTTACCTAAAAAGAGAAATACACTTTTATCGCTTTCTACTTTTTTCACAAATTAAATAGTATATATAGTGAACTGACATATACTTACACGAAAGCACTCTACAGCAAGTGCCTCTTTTTAGGCTTTTAAGGAACTTCATAAAGAGATTAAAAAAAAAAACAAAAACAAAAACAAAAACAAAAAGAATAATAATTATAATAATAATATTAATTCTACACATTTGCTTTCCTTTTTATGACAAAATGCAATACCGTATCTAGGCCCTGCAGTTCCCCCACCATCTCATTCTCCTAAAAAGTGATTTGTTTCTTTAGAGAAATATTATATTATATTTTATTTTTTTTATTGAGTAATGCCCAAATTTGACCTTTAGTGGACATTAAACAAACTTCCCATTTCATAACACACTTACAAGTAAGATAAGCTCCTATATATATATATATATATATATAATATCTTTTGGATTGGATTGGCCGCTACAATTATCTATATAGAAAATGAACTAGTTACATTGATGTAATGATTATATGACCTACAATTTCTTTTCTCTTTTTCAATTTGTGGGAAGCTCTTTAGACAATTATTGTTAATTAATTACTAGGACAAGTTACACTATTAGTCCTTTGGTTTATTCATAGCCACACTTTGTAGCCTTTAAATGAAGCTTACAACACCTACTATATGTTTGGTATGAACAAGAAGTAGACGGAAAGAAAATTAATGTTGAAGGAAAAGAGAAGGTAAAATCATTTTCAGATCAAGAAAGAAAAACGGTTTAATTCTTTACAGTTTTTCTTTCTTTTTTATTTTTAAGGGTTATTTACATAAATGTCTAAATTGAAGATTATGATTTAAAAAATGTTCATTTTTTTCTTTTATTTAAATGAATGTTTAAATTGATACTTATAAAAACACATTACCCTTTCATCAAGAATTGAAAATAAGTAAATAAATAATTGATAAAAAAAAATGAAAGAAAAAATCTCTAAAACATTCAGATTAAGTAAATCTTTCATTGAAGGAAAAAAATATAACATTTTACTTGATTTATTATAAAGAAAAAAGAATTTAAAGACATTCCTTCTAGCGATATCATCACTCAAATAACTTCATGTTATTTCTTTGCTTTTAAACTTCAATCTTTCATTTGGGTAAGCTACGGCCACTATGATTTAAGAACATATTTGTGCTTACTTTCTCCAACACATTAAACAAAGCTTCGAATGAGGATTACAAACTACACATTTGGCATCAAACTCTCTCTCTCTCTCTCTCACTCTCTCTCTCTTGCCAAAAATTTATAAAATATAAAAATAAAAAATAAAAGAGCTGCAAAAGATGTTCAGCGAAAATTATTCCCTTTGAAATATATATATATATATTATATATATATATAGAAAAAGTTGATTATTTGTCCTTTGATAGATGTACATTATTATTTATTTTTTTTTTTCTTTTTTGGTTTATGGAATGTGCGTATCCATATATACACTTTTGACTACATGGGAGGATCCTTTGATATATCTTGTCATTATAACCAAAGAAAGAAGTGCAATCATACATGCTTCATTGGGGGTTCTTCAATTGAATAAATAAATCAATCAATCAAATCAAAAATAAAAAAGAAAAAAAGAAAAGAAAAACCCTTAGCTTCTCCACTAGAAGCCAATGGCATTTCATGATTCAAAAAAATATTGCTCTCCATACAAATATTATCATTACTTTGACCTAAAAGGGTTCATCATAGCAAAACCATATGATTACATCAAACGGCGGATGTGGGTCCTGTCTTCCAATGATACAACACTATAATAATTCCTTTCTTTGCAATTGCTGAGTCTATATTATTAGATTTGTTAAATCAAATATTTGTATCTCTCTCTCCTCTCTCTATATATATATGTGTGTGTGTGTGTATGCCTTTAATAAAGCTCTCAAGTGTCTGCCATTTTGATTAAAAAGATTGGTCTATGATAGACGAATGATGGATATACTTCATTCATTGCCTTTTTCTTTTTCTTTTTATCTTTTCCTTTTTCCTTCCTTTCTTTCTTTTCTTTCTTTCTTTCTTTCTTTCTTTCTTTTCAAACTACACATTCACATGACTCATTTTAATAATCAAAATTACTTTTAAACTTTTATTAATCAAATAAAAATACCAACCTCCAAAAAATTAAACCCATCTTTAAGAAGGTGGCAATCTAGCTAAATTTGCCAATAGAAGGCCACCCAAAAAAAAAAAAAAACAAACAACAACAACGAATTCAAGTGTTTGCATGGAATGATGGATTTACTTCATTGTCTTTTTTTATTTTCAACACAAAAACACCATCTACTTGGTCTCTACAAAACAATTCAAACTTACTTTCAAAAATTAAATACATAAACAAGCAAAAAAAAAAAAAAACGCAACTTGCAAATTATTAAACTTTCACAAGGTGGCCACAAAAATTAAATAAATAAATAAAATATTTGCATGCTTATTAACTGTCATTTTCTAGGCAATGTACCTCCATTTTCTCATAAAGTAATTAAAAAAGGAGGGGGGGGGGGGGGGGGGGGGTGTGTAATAAAATTAGAATCTTCGGAGAGGTATCTGACGTTAAGCCTCATGATTACAAGCAACTTTAGTTTTCTTTTTAATGGTTAGGCCAATTTTTTTTTAATGTATTTGGGTCCCTCCTAATTTGCTTTATTGTATTGATGCTTGAAAAGATGCATCAATTATCGTAGGAGGGCACTAAATAGAACCACCAAAGAAAGAAAATTTTAATATATAGATATATATGTATGATTGTCTATATGAAAATTTTATATATATATATATATATATGTATGATTGTATATATGAAAATATGTTATATAAGGAAGCTCTCAGTTTCAACAGAGAAAAGTCGAGCATTAACCCGTCAAATGATTTAATATTCTCATTTAGGACCGTCCTTGAGTTGTAATTAATCTAGCACCCTAAGATTCCATATTAAAAATAGTTTTCAAAAAAGTTAATTAATGTATCACTATCCCGGGTAAAAGTTTTTTTTTTTTTTTTTTCAAAGCAATTTACATGAAAAACCTTATCTAGAACAACTTCAGCTTTACCTTACGAAAATAAATAAAATACAAGACAACAACAACTTACTTCAACTTCATCTTGCTGAAGATAGAAACAAGTATAAAGATGGCATAATTGATCAACTTTCCATTTTTTTTGGCAAAATGCATAAGCATTTTTTTAAAAATTTTAATAATTATCCCAAGGTTGAAGTTTTTTTTTTTTTTTGAAGTCCCCAGTTTGAAGTTTTGCTAAATAAAGAAAATAACAATTTCTTAAAAATGATCGATCACTAAATAACCACTTGATAGATGACCAATTGTTCCGTACCGATATCACTATGCGTTTTTACCACTCAGTCACTTATCAATTAACTATGATTAATCACTAATTGAACATATAAAAACAAGCACATTTTACTAACTACCGATCATTTTTTCCCAAAAAAAAAAAAAGTTCAACAAATTTTTTCAAGTGTCTAAAAACGACCCATCCACCTAATTTTTCTCTCTTTTTTTTTTTTTTCTTTTTTTTCTTATCGGGTTTTCTTCTCTCTTTTGGTGGAGAAAACTAGAACGTTCCATTTTCTCAAACTAATCCATGTTACATATAGCACTCTTAAATAAGGTGTTCTCAAACTAGTATCCAACATGGTGAATTGAACATTACACCCCACAAAACAAAAAAAAAAAAAAGGTCAATTTAACTCCTCCTATTAGAACAAAAATAAACGACAAGCAAACCCCTTTAACCATCAAGATCTAAATTGTTAAAAAGAGTTATAACTAGATATAATAATACGTCTTTGCATTGTCTGAAAAGCAACACAAAAAAAAATTGTATAAAAACATTACTAAAAATAAACGAAGCAAACCCTTTAACCAACAAGATATGTTAAAAAGAGTATAAATAAATATAATAATACGTCTTTGCATGGTCTGAAAGCAAAAATAAAAAGAGAGTATAAAAAAACATTACTAAAAAATTTGATAACCCCAAATGTGGTATAGTACAAGGATAAATGCAGTTTACATCAGATTTTGCAAAATGCTGTACCAAAGCCTTCACTTTGGAATCTACTCAAATATACAAAATTCACATCTTAAGAATTGAGGAAAATTTAAAAAAAAAAAACCAAGTGTTACAGCTAGTAAAGAATGCAACAGACACCGATACGCTTACAAACAGAACAAGAAAGCTTTTTAGTATGAAAAGAATGGAAATAACTAGCGGGTTCTAATCTACATCGCGCGGTTGTACCTAAAGGTTTCCTTGACCATATACAAAAGGGTGACCAGGCATAATATATTCTCATCACCCCACTAGTATAGCAGACTATATTATTGGAAAATCTCAAGCAAAGTTAGAAACTTACAAAGAATTTGAAGGTGTTGAATATGAAGACAAAGACTCGGGATGACGTGAAGAAGGATTCAAAGTATGTAAAGTACTTCCAATATCGAGCAAAGGTTTTATTCTTCTCTCTACTTCATTACCCTGCAGATTAATCTCCTCGATAATCATAGACAATGCATACTTACATGATTCCTCGTCTCTAAATGCTAGCGTCCATCTACCGTCAACCAAAGCTTTCGTCTTGGCTTTTCCGTAGACACCAGATTTACCGGGATCAACAAACGGCAAAGTAGATGGCCGAATCCGTAAGTGTAGCCATCGAGGATGCCTGGTGTCGATTCGTGGCTGTAGCCAAAGAGAAGAAGAGATTAAAAAAACGAACAGTGATAACTAAAAATTGTTCAGAATGCAAAAAGGGAAATGAAAAATGACAACTTTGGAAATTGATCTTCCATGAAACTGTAATGGAAACAAAAACATTGGAGATATTAACCCAGAAGACATACATATAAATGTTATTTTTTAAATAAAAATCGCAGGATTGAAGTCGAGAAAATAGGTAAGTAACATCATGGTGGCTCCTTCGAGTTTTTCTCAGTTCAGTCAGTTTTCTGAATGCTTTCTTGTTTTTCTTGGAGTTTGCTTATTGCTTTTTTTACACTCTTTGATACAAACCAGTTCAAAAAGAAAAAAGTTAAACAGAGACGCATACATTTGAGCCAGCCAAAGGTGCAGCAACGCGAACAACTCCATAATGCTGCTTCAAAGGCAATTCTTCTGCCAAGACAACCCACCCGGACGTTCCCAAAGAGATAGGTAAAAAGCAGAAATGGCGTTCTTTACCCCTCTCAAATGCGATTCGACAAGGCACGGCATCAACTGCAAATGGCAGCAACCAGAGTAATTTGACCACATTTCTCAAACGTAAGAAAAATGTAAAAATATGACAATATGCAGAAACGAAACGATACGAAACGCAACCCTCCACCTCCATGAAGAAAAGGTAGAAATGGATCACATGCTTTATTTCCACCAGTAGAACTAGTTAATTGAAAACATCTTAAACAGAACAAAAACAAGACAGATAGAAACTGACCAAGTCTTAACTCGTTCCCAAGCTTTGGACCTGAAGCATCTATACCAGCGGTTGTCGCTTCTCGAAACATTTTCAGAAGTAAGAGCCGGAGGATTGAGGGGAGGTTGATCTGCCAAAGCTCTACCAAGAGAAAATGTTTGAAGTTGATGCAGAAGTACAAAAACCTAGAACCAGAAGTGCCACAAGCAATTAGAAACTGGAAAAAAATAAATGCTAGGTACTACGCAAAGGGCAAAAAAGGACAAAGATGCCATCCATTCTGATATCTCTTTCGTTGATTTACCAATAAAAAATAGACATAACCGAAAGACTGACTGCATTAGCAGTACGAAGATGGATCTGAAAAGCCTGAAGCATCATAAGAACAAGTCACTATACGAACCTTCACCAATTCACACATTCTCTCTCCAGCAGTAAACGACGATTCACCTGGGAAACCATCAACATACACATTAATTTCAAGTCTAACAAAACTACTCTCATTTTCTTTCCACCCATGAGTAAAACACTCCGTCTCCCCCCGCAATGAAAATAAAATTCGGAAACGAAAGGAAAAGAAAAACAATCTGAAATTTACCCATACCTTCAGCAGAAGCATCTGCGATGACAAGAGAATGACTCAAGATCTTTCCAAGGGACGAAGCCTCAATTGCTATCATTAATTTTTCATTTTGCAAATGTTAATGAATGGTTGACAGACCAACAGATTATATCAATTGAACCTAACTAATACCGTCTTTTGCACTTTTTTCCACTCGTCACAGATCACTGTTATAAGGAGATCAGGCCAAATTCCCCTAACCTCCTCTAGAAGACCACTAGCACTGTTTCTGTATGAATCCTGCATTGCAAAAGAAGAAATTTGAATAATAAGATGAGCTATAAGTGTGATAATTATGAAACTGCATCTAAGACAGTACTCGGATCCGATGAAAACCAAAAGGAATTCATATGTATTTAGTATTTGGTAAGTTACGCCAACGTCTTTCATTGACAAGTGTGAGGTTACAATTATGTCCTTTTTCTTTCCAGGAATTTTACTAACTACCAAAACACCATGCCAATTCCAATATAAGTTTTACCATGATAAATAACCTTACATTCAACAACTTGAGGTGGTCACTGTTTAAATTCTGCCCCACTGTATGGAAGTAGTTGGCGCAAAAGCCAACCACCCTTCCACAGTGTCTCCGCAGATATGTTTGAACGGCCAAATAGACTCACCAACGCATCAGGACCTAAAAAACATGACCAAAAGCTTGATTACTATTTCAAACTGTCAAAATATGGATAATTTTCACAATCTATTGAACATTATGCCACAGGAAACAAATAAAAATAATAATACAAAATTATTTGTCGCATCACAGAGAAGCTTTTCTACATAATGATAGCTTCAATCATGAAGGAAATATTAAAGTAAAACCCATGCTAATAAAACTTCCTAATTCCAATAACAAATAGGACAGCAGATTGACTTGCAACCACTTTATCCTTTAAGCTAGCGTATATCCTTATTGCTAAGCTTTTGAGAAAACTCGTAACAACCAATTAGATTCAAAGCAATTCCTTGTTGGATTTTGTAGGAGTACCTGAAATTTATGTACACAAGGACTGGCCTCCCACATACTGGCAAGAACTCTCCACTCCATACTTGTCCTATAAGATAGAGAAAAGAATGGGAGGAAAAAAAAAAAAAAAAAAAAAAGAAGAAGGTCAGCAACATATCAAGAACTATAAAGTCAATAACATGAAATTTAGCCATATAACTGTAAGCATTGAATTTGCAGGAACCTTATCCTAAATCTCCTAGGGATGCTTGCAAAGTAAATAAGAAAAAACATTAATTGAACCAACACGTGAAAAGAATATATATATATATATATATATATAAGGCTTCTTTTCCTGAAAGATATGGTGCAAAAAGGGGAGGAAAGGAAGAAAATGATAATACTACCTTAAGCTTTTTTAGATAGCCATTTAGCTCACTGCTAACACCATCTCTCGTTGAATTACTTTCCAAAGAGAAAAGCTGCTCCTCATCCGGACCTTCGCCCACCAAAGCTTCCTGAGAATATGAAAATACAAATCTCATCATGATCATTGCAAATGCGAAATAAGTACTCATTAGTCTGAACACAACACTACCGTTGGTATGCAATCTGAAATTACTGCTAAAAGTAGTTCAATAACTGACATATATAGTGAAGACTTTTATTTCTCCCAAGAAAATTAACCAGCAAATGCCCTAAACCTTTCATTGACTTTTCTGATGCAGTAAATTTTTGACAGCCTAACTGAAAACCACAGAACAATAAATCATGCTAAAAATCCTGAGGACATCATTCAGTGTCCAACCAATCTTAACCTAGCTAAGAATCAAACCGCATCATGGGCTGCTTTACGAGTCATCACATACCAGCAGCAGTTTTTATGTTGCTTACGTTGTGGAAGAATTCCAAGAGCATCTAGCATTGACTCATCTAATTCTGCACAAAATGGAGCAGCAACACAAATCAGTGCCAAGAAATGAGAAAAAGTAACGTACAAATGTTAAAAGTTGCATACCTTTTGTCTGCAACAACGTAGGCAAGCATACACAAAGAACCCAAAACTTGTACATCATTCCCACTGGTCACATAGTAAAGCAAAGTCCTCCCTACATATACCATAAATGCCATCATTAGCAAAGAAGGGTATAGAAGTAAATATCACTCATTAATTGTAAGAATGCAGAATCTGTAAAGGAAAAAGAAATGGAAATAGAAAACAAAAGAACCAAACTGAACCGTAATCCTTATCATAACTAAGGATTGTTAGTAGTGTCATAGTTTATAGTTTATTTTATTTACCCTCTTTGGGGGAATGAGGGTTCCTGACGTAGAGAGAGAGAAGTAAAAAAATAAAAATAAAAATAAGAAAAGCAAAACCACACTCCTATTCATTAACGCAATCTTTGTGAGACATAGTCCTTTTACACCTAGAGTAGATGTTTGTCAATACGAGGGTGCGGAGTAAGAGTGGGATTTTTTTTCCTTCTAAATCACTTTCAATCATAAAGATAAACAAGCATGGTAGTTTTCATTTCATTCAGAGGAACAGAAACCCTAAGGACTGACCCCCAACGTCCCCAACCACCCCCCCCCCCCCCCCCCCGGGGGACTGTCCTTAGCAACAGAATAACTACCCTTACTGGACTGTTGGTTAGTAAAGGTGAATTCTCTTGTTCAAAAAAGTAAGGATAGATAGATTGGGTCATTCGATCAATCCCTCAAAGGGGAGCCCTCTCTTTGCTTTTGGTGCGACAAGAGAGCTCACATTGGAGTCCGTTCCCTCACTCCCACTAAAAGCTCACTGCAATGCATATTTCAGACTCCCGCTTGTAGCAGATATCGTAGCAAATGGTTCAACTTAAATGATCAGAGAAGAATAAATAAAGACGAGCGGGATATGGATTTCCCTTTTGATAATAAACAACCTTTCATTGAGTGAACATCAATTACAACGGGCAAAGAGCATAAGTCCTCAAAGAAAGCAGAGAGACAAAACAAAAGAACATAAAAAATTACATAACAAAAAGAACATGAACTAAGCTCATAAAAGTACTAGGGACTCTGTAACATCTTTCCATTTGAGTATAATAAAAGAAAATGCCAATCCCTGAAAAGCCTTGTCTGTTAAAGCCCATGATGAAGCCTAAAACTTTGCTCCTCAAAAAGATTGCTTATGTCCATCTCTCTACCCTCAAACATTCTAGATTACTTTGTCATCCAAATCATCTAAAGTAATAAAGTCAGTACCGTTCCACATAACTTTAGCCATTTTGTTGTCTCCAAAGCCAACAGTTTGTCCAACAAGGAATTATATTTTGCATGACAAGACCGTAACAAACCAGCTTCGTAGACCAATCTATTCCATAGGCTCCTTACCAATGAACAGGTGCATAAAAAATGGTCTACATATTCCTCTGTGTAGATTTATATAAAGGAAGTTAGGTGTATATTAGTTGTAGAATATTATTGTATAGCTGATTATTAGGAGATTTGTTAGCAGTTTCAGTTTTGTGGTTAGTTTCCTTTTTTGTAGGAATTAGTTTCCCTAATTTGTAGAGGTCTCTCTAATTGATCCTCTGTGTATATATACCCTTGTAAATCATTGAATGAAATATCTAAAAATTCCAAACTCACATGGTATCAAAGCCAACCCTAGCTAATCACTCTGCCAATTCCAAGCAAACCCTAGTCTTGCCGATCGCCCCGCCCTATTAGACCAGTCTCCAAAGCCAAACAGTTTGTCCAACAAGGAATTATTTTGCATGAACAAGACCGTAACAAACCCAGCTTCGTAGACCAATCTATTCCATAGGCCCCTTACCAATGAACAGGTGCATAAAAAGATGGTCTACATATTCCTCTGTGTAGATTTATATATAGGGACGTTAGGTGTATATTAGCTGTAGAATATTATTGTATAGCTGATTATTAGGAGATTTGTTAGGCAGTTTCAGTTTTGTGGTTAGTTTCCTTTTTTGTAGGAATTAGTTTCCTGATTTGTAGAGGTCTCTCTAATGATCCTCTGTATATATATACCCGTGTAAATCATTGAATGAAATATCTAAAAATTCCAAACTCACATGGTATCAGAGCCAACCCTAGCTAATCACTCTGCCAATTCCAAGCAAACCCTAGTCTTGCCGTCGCCGCCCTATTAGACCAGTCTCTCGGCTGTCTCTGTCCACTCTCTCGGCTGTCTCTGTTCTCTCAGCCGTCTCTGTCTAGTCTCTCGGCCATCTCGATCCACTCTCTCGTCTCTATCCACTCTCTCGGCTGTCTTTGTCCAGTCTCTATCCAGATCATGACTGAATCAAACCAGTCACCACCCTCAGCCACATCTTCCCTCTCGAGACCCTCCTCCTCACCTGCCGTCCCTCCAACCCATACCGAAAACAACCCTCTTGTGACAAACCACAGACTTAATGGCCACAATTATCTGCAGTGGTCACAGTCAATCATGATGTTCATAAGCGGCAAAGGCCGTGATGACTATCCCACCGGAGCAATTCATCCACCCGTGAAGACAGATCCCCCAATATAGAATTTGGAGGTTTGAAAATAATATGGTCATGCCCTGGCTGATTAATTCTATGACCACAGAAATTGGAGAGAACTAGACAGAGACAGTTGTTCAATCCACATCTGTTCAATCTGGTCCTAACACAGTTGGAACAGGGAACACTGTATACAGAGGTACGATATCATTGACCTTTGGCGCATTCAAAACCTTCTCGAACACATGGATTGTTGACTCCGGGCATCCGACCACATGACTGGGAATAAGGCTCTCCTTTCCTCCTTTGAACCATGCCACAAACCCATTACAGTTCGAGTCGCCGATGGTTCATGCTCACGAGTTGCTGGATTTGGCACTGTTTATCTGTATCCTGCACTTGTTCTTCACTCTGTTTTATTTGTACCTAATCTTGAATGCAATTTGTTATCTGTGAGTAAACTTGCTGATGGATCGAATTGCATAACTAAATTTTCTGCCAATTCTTGTGTTTTCCAGGACTTGGAATCGGGGAAGATGATTGGCAATGCTGATATTTGTGACGGCTTGTACCTGCTTCCACATACCTCACCTCCAAATAAACCGAGTGTCCATCCTAAGAGTCCATATTCTAGTGTGTCTATGTTATCTAGTTTATCCAATAAAGATTGTGAAGTCATGAAGTGGCACTATCATCTAGGTCACCCAAATTCATGTATCAAGAAAAACTTTCCCTTTTCAATTTTTTAATAAAAGTTCGAAAGATTTTCATTGTGATATATGTCAATTAACCAACGCACTCGCAATTCCTATCCATCCCGACCATATACATCTTCTCATCCTTTCTCTCTCATCCATAGTGACATATGGGGTCCCTCCACGGATTCCAAATATCACCAGGGCTAGATGGTTTCTCTTATTTGTTGATGATTACACTCGTTTAAGTTGGGTATATCTTATGAAAGATAAATCTGAAACCTCCCAGATATTCAAAAACTTCCATGCCATGATTAAGAATCAATTTCACACCAATATTCAGATTTTCAGATCCGACAATGCTCGAGATTTCTTCAATTCCATTCTTGGCCCGTACCTTCAAACTCACGATATTATCCATCAAAATTCGTGTGTCGATACTCTCCACAACAAAATGGAATTGCTGAAAGGAAAAATCAACCACCTTCTTGAGGTTGCCCGATCCTTGCTATTTGCCTCAAATGTTCCAAAACGTTTTTGGGGTGAAGCCATTCTTACAGCCACATTCCTCATAAATAGGATGCCTTCCCAAGTTCTAAAATTCAAAACACCCTGCCAAAGCTTCCTTGATACATTCCAAAGTCCTCCCATATGCTTAGTAATATTCCTCTCAAAATTTTGGTAGTGTCGCCTTCCTTGATACATTCCCAAAGTCCATGTTCATTCTCAACATAGGGGCAAGCTAGATCCACGGGCCACTAAATGCATCTTTCTAGGGTATTCTCCAACCAAAAAGGGGTATAAATGCTACTGTCCTCGGCACCCAAAAGTTTTTCCATTCCATGGATGTGACTTTCTTTGAGGATCAGCCATTTTATCCCAATTTCGATGTTCAGGGGGAAAATAGCCGAGAATCTCCGAATTGGGATATGATGTCTCTTCTAGGACCTGAACCTTCCATCTCTCCTACCCTGAGTCGGCCACACTTCCCATCCCACAGCCGAACCTCCTATCCTTGAGTCAGCCGCACTTCCCACAGCCGAACCACCTGAACCACTTTCCCACACCTTGGAACAAAACCGAGCAAGCAGGGAAATTCAAGTGTACATCAGGAGAAACCATGCCCAATCCCAGCCTCAGTCACTTGCCCGAACCAAACCGAGTCCAATCTCAACCTCAGTTACAGTCTGAGCAAACTCAGCATGACCAATCATCTGTCTCAGTTAGAAACTCCGAAGAAAAACTCAGAAGGTAAGGAAATATCTGTCCTTGCATCTTCTCCTGATAAAAATGCAGACTTGGACGTGCTCTATAGCAATAAGGAAAGGAGTCAGAACGTGCACCCACCAGCATCCAATTCACAAACATTTGTCATACGCCAGGTTATCCCCAAAGTTCAAAGCCTGTGTCGAAGATTGATCAGGTCCGGATTCCCTCATCTATCCATGAAGCACTCAGGATACCGGAATGGAAGGCTGCCACGTTGGAAGAAATTAGAGCTCTTGAGAAAAATGGAACGTGGAGTGTCACATCTCTTCCTCCAGGTAAAAAGGATGTTGGATGTAAGTGGATCTTCTCTGTTAAATACAAGGCAGATGGGAGTGTAGAAAGATTCAAAGCTCGATTAGTGGCTAAGGGGTATACACAGTCTTATGGAATTGATTATCAGGAGACATTTGCACCAGTTGCTAAGCTGAACACAATCAGGGTCCTTCTGTCAATTGCAGTCAACATGGATTGGCCTCTCTTTCAGCTTGATGTCAAGAATGCATTTTTAAATGGCGATCTCAAGGAAGAAGTCTACATGGACATAATTCCTAGTTTGAAGACAAGACTACAAGTAATAAGGTGTGCAAACTAAGGAAATCACTATATGGACTTAAGCAGTCTCCTCGGGCATGGTTTGACAGATTCACGAGTGTTCTCAAGAGAAACGGCTATACTCAATGTCAGGATGATCATACACTGTTTGTCAAACATTTCCCAGGTGACAAACTAACTGCTCTTATAGTGTATGTTGATGACATTGTTCTCACAGGGAATTACGAGGAAGAAAATGAATCAACTAAAGCAGCTATTGTCACGTGAATTCGAGATTAAAGACTTGGAGTATTTGAAGTACTTTTGGTGATGGAGGTTGCAAGATCAAGCAAAGGTATCTCAGTGTCGCAATGAAAGTATGTATTAGATCTTCTTCATGAGACTGGTATGGCCGGATGCAAACCAGTTGACACCCCAATGGATCCTAATGATAAGTTGGGGACTCGGACAAGTGGTACGATCGTGGATAGAGGTATGTATCAACGACTTATGGGAAAACTCATATTTTTAGCTCATACTCGACCAGATATTGGGTTTTCGGTTAGTATGGTTAGCCAATTCATGAACAATCCGTATAAAGAGCACTTGGAAGCAATATTCAGAATCATTCGATATCTCAAAAATGATCCTGGCAAAGGATTATTCTTTGCGAAGACGACAACAAGATCTATTGATGTATTTACAGATGCCGATTAGGATGGATCGGTAACTGACAGAAGATCTACCTCTGGGTATTGCTCATTTGTGTGGGGGAATCTTGTGACCTGGCGAAGCAAGAAACAATCAGTTGTGGCCCGGAGTAGTGCAGAAAGCTGAATTTCGGTCTCTTGTTCATGGAATATGTGAGGGAATGTGGCTGAAAAGATTACTCGAAGAGCTAAGAGTGAAGACTAATGGTCCTATCAACATGAAGAGTGATAGTCAGTCAGCCATAGCCATTGCTAAGAATCCAATCCATCATGATAGGACCAAACATGTTGAGATAGATAGGCATTTTATCTATGAGAAGGTTGAGAAGCATATTATCACGCTACATCATGTTCCGACTCAGCATCAAACCGCAGACATTCTTACCAAAGCTCTCCATCGTCCTAACTTCCACGACTTGTGTTCCAAGCTAGGCATGATAAGTATATACTTGCCCAGCTTGAGGGGGAGTGTAGATTTATATATAGGAAGTTAGGTGTATATTAGCTATAGAATATTATTGTATAGCTGATTATTAGGAGATTTGTTAGCAGTTTCAGTTTTGTGGTTAGTTTCCTTTTTTGTAGGAATTAGTTTCCTGATTTGTAGAGGTCTCTCTAATGATCCTCTGTGTATATATACCCGTGTAAATCATTGAATGAAATATCAGAAAATTCCAAAACTCACACTCTGCATTCTTACACGACACACCGAGTAGAATAAATGATTAAGTGTGGATTCTTCCTCTGCACCCCATCACACGTATTTAATCTCCTACGAAAAACTAACCAGGCAAGCACTTTTACTCGGGGAATAGAAGATTTGAATTTGAAATTGAACATCTCAAAAAAAAAAAAAAAAAAAAAAAAAAAAAAAAAAAAAAAAACATTTTGCCCATCATTCCAGAGGCAACGAAACAAGGTTTTACGAGAGAAACCAAATGATCCACTTGACCAAAGCCTTCTAGTCAGACAGGAAGGTCTCGAAGAAAAGGTCTTTAAAGCCGAAAGATGATCCTTCAAAAACCAAAGTTCCATTATGTCCACTAGAAGGAGAAGAAAGACAAATTTCTGCAACTGTAGCACCTTGGAAAATGGAGAGATTGAACAATTTAGGGAACAAATGCAGCAAGGGAATTCTGTCCACACCAAGTATCTTTCCAGAATAGAATTTTTGTTTGCACCCACATCCCATTGGTTAAAGTAAAGAAAGAAATCAATCCCCTAAGAGATCTAAAGGAACCTCTAATCACAAAGTTTGAGTTCCAACCGTTAGAATGTAACCAATGCTCAATCCAAGTGCCCGTTGCCCACAAAGAATTTTGCTCCAATGGGTATCTCGACAACCATTTACCCAATAATGCCAAGTTTTTCTTCTTTGCGTTCGCAATTCCCAACCACCCTCTTTAGGTTTCACCGCCAAAGCAACAAGGTTGTCTACCCTCCCTCCTCGATTGTTCTCACAAAAATTCCCTCATTAACCTCTCCAAAGCCTAGCAACCGCCCCTAAGAAGTCTAAAAATAAACAGGTAATAGATTGAAATGTTAGCAAGAAATAGCTAATTATCCAGATGTTTCTCATTTTAAAAGAATTTTTCTTTGCGTTGATCAAATTAAATTGGAAAGATGTTATGGTCCGTTAGGTGTCTTAAGCTTTGTGGGTATGTTTGTTCCTCATTTTCTTTCCTTCGAATTCTGAGGACTCCTTATTCATTTCTAGTGTACAGGTTTTATGCTCAATTAAGTTTTGCTTCCTCTTAAAAATAATAATAATAATAATAATAAGCATAACAAAGAAGGAAAAACTATAAACTCGGTTGTAATAACAAGTCACCTCAAAGTCAAACGTGAATCATGAGCACCGTTTTCCAAAAAAATCTACTGGGTGAGTATGTGAAGAGCCGAAGGAGTTCGGATCATCAAGTCTCAAGTTGCAAGCATCCACCTCACTTTCATGTGGAAATCCATAAGCAGATAGACAACCATTGGGTTTAGCTCCAGACTTCGATAAGAAAGCCTTTAAAGGACAGAAGAGAGAAGCGGCAATAGCATTTGCCAAATCTTTTATTTTGACCATGCGCAGGATGCAGCAAAGTAAATACAGAGATGTCACTGCACCAAATTCCATATCCTAAATTCACGAGGCACACAGGGTTAAAAACTATTGACTTTTTTAGGGAAGTTAAAGAATATTGATTGCATCTGACTAGAAAGAAAAACATGCTTATTAGAAAAAGATAAAAAGAAAATGGGAGAGGCATGAATACGTACATTAACGGTTTGTGTTGATAGCGACGGAAGCAGAATGGGCAATATCAAAAGCAGCAAAGGTTGTCAGTCATTAATTTCCCAACATCATGAATTCCAGCTGAAATTACATCACTAAAATAGTAGAGATTGTCTTCGATTTCATGAAAAGCATCGAGAATTGATGAAGTAATCTCTTGATTGGGATTTCTGTCTCAAAAATAAAAATAAAACAGTTTAGGGAAAGAATACGCTTTTGCGTCACAATCAAAACCCCCACGTCTTTGTTTTTCTATAAGAATCAAAGTTTTATGAAAAACCAAAAAGAGAAAACGAAGTACAAAGTGGACAAGACTTCCACCTAGGCCTCATAAACTGGGAACACCCAAGAAAAAAGAAAGAAAGAAAGAAAAAAGGAGCATGATTCCAACTCTTACTTCGTAGCATCAGAGACCAATTGGTTTAAGTCGATGCAATGCTTACGGAAAAATGTGACCAGGTTCAGAAAATACTCTGTATGAGGAGGATTGGTGACATATCTATTTACAGAATCATCTCCAGCTGAAAATATCAAAAGTATATCACAAGTCATATTGCATTCCAACAAAGATAATTGCACTTGAGAGATGAAAATATGGAGAGAAAGAAAGGAAAAAGAAAGAGAAGAAGGGAGCAACTGAAACTCACCGATATATATATTAAGTGTCAAGTTACGTACCGCGGTCCGGATCATGCTCTCCTCATGGAAAGCAAATCGTATTGCCTCAACATACAGGGGAAATGAAACTATTTCATCCTAGACAACAAAAGAGAAATATAAATAATAACAGTAACAGTAACAGTAACAACAATAATAATAATAATGATAATAACAATAATAAAGAATATTGGGGTAAAGCACGCTAGCATCTAGGTAAACTTATCAGAAACTTGACTTGACCTCCATCCATCATACAGAGAACCAATAACGACTGAATATGAATATTTTCATTTTTAGTAAGAAACTCCATATGAATTTGTGTTGGCCAAATACCATATAAAGGCCTAAAACTATGTTGTCTAGAAAGAGTACTACGAATTTGTTAATAGTAATATAAGAAAGGTAACCCTTTCAATATATATACATAAACAGACATAAATGCATACTCTCAATCTAGACTTGTAATTACATGAATTTCTCCAAGTTACAACAATTGACAACTTTTTACTTTCATCTTATATGAGTTATGGGCTATATGGGTTATGTGCAGATTTGTTAGGCCTATTTTTTTTTGGTTCTAATAGAATACTCAGGTGTCGTGGAATTTTTGCAGTTAAAGGCATTTGCTGAGCAATTTCATTCGAAAGAAACAAGCAGATTTTCGAACATACGGCTGAAGATCCTGATGTCTTGTGGGATAGAGTTAAAAAGTGCGTTACTTTGTGGACTCACAATGCAAAAGAATTCAGGGGCTTTTATTTTTCATATTTGATGAGAACTTTCGTTACTTTTCACTAACTTTTGGCTTCATTTGTCTCTAGTGGACTTCCCATCTTTTTTTTTTTCTTTTTTCTTTTTTTTTTGGTTATTGTTGAAGTTTCAGTTTCCCATTAAAAGAAAATGTGAATCATTTCAAAGCAAATTCATGTCGGAGCTCGAACTAAAATTGCAAATATATACAAAGCAAATCAGCAGAAGTCACAAAGAACTTACATTTTGAGTCTTTACAAGCAGAGAAATTGTATTCTTATTTAGCGTTCCACTTATTGCTCTTCTCAGACCAAAAACATCCAATTACAATGTGGTCAGCAAAATATGTTCAGAAGTCTATTGGCCGAAGATAGCAAAATAACCAAAAAAGACAATTGAAATAAATAACAACGAACCTTAAGAAGGATATGTAGTAATTTAATATGTCTTGATTCCGGAAGTCAAATGAATACGATATTAAGTGGTTCATATGTTCATTGCTTAACAAATAATCTGCAAAAAGATTATTATGGAAGTGACCATCAAATCTCTTTAGTATTTTTAAAATTAAATTAGCTTCTTTCACAGACAACTTACATATGGCATGTTCCTTTCTCAGGTTCTGAATCAAAATGCTCATGGACTGCAGCAACTGAAATGAAACGGCCAATGTTCTACTGGTCCTCAATACACGTACAAACTCTCCCATAATTTGTTTCTCCATAAAAAGCCTGCAATTATCAACGACTCTATAAAACGATGACGCTAAAACACGTAAAGGAAGGACACAGCGCACTTAGAAGCCTCACTCGAAAAAGGATGAATCATCATTTTGGTCGCCCCATATAATCAACTCCGCTATTGATCTAATCGCTTCAATAACAAAATCCTTCATGAAAAGACACAGTGCAAGGGCATTCAACGCATTAAGCGAAAACAATGACAATTAAGCGCACAACATAATGTACAAGAGGAAATGATTTCGTTTTTTTTACCTTGTTAACCTCATTAACAATTTGAACTTTCACCAGTTGATCAGTCAAGTACCTATATCCAGAAACCACCATTAAAACACAGAGCCAGAGAAAATAGTCTTATCATTCTTAGCTATATTGTTAGTTTACGTAGTCTCGTATTAAGGCAAATTTGTATAAAAATTTTACGTGTTTGTGATTGTCTATTTTTCTTCTAACGAATTTTATTGCTCTCGAAGATATAGAATTAGGGCACTAATTCTTAACATTTTTCTTTCAACCCAAATTGACGAAGACAAAGCTAAAAGTAGACAAATCCCAAATCAGCCTAACTTACTCCCTGAACTAGTTACTGCCACTCTTCTTCCACTTGCACCCTAAACCCTAATTCAAAAAAAAAAAAAAAAAAGATTGAATTGAAAACAGTTAAATCAAATAATTGAAAATAAATTTGCTGACAGATCAAAAAACCTAAGCTTTCCTTCGACATTACTTGAAAAGCTATAAACTTTAAAGGTGTGAAGCTCATATCAAATTACTTCAAGCTTAGTACAAGTAAATCCAAAATCAAAACACAAAAAACGGGAAATAAAAAATTCGAATTCGAGACAAAAATGGGGGAATTGAAATTGAAGAAAAAAGAAAAAAGAAATTTAAGTAGGACCTGAGATGGTCTAAGGAAAAGCGATCTCTGGATCTCCAGAACGACAACCACATGATTTGCTATGATGATGACGACGACGATGATGTTACCGACAGCAATCAGTCGAAGGTCGTAAACTCCGATGTCATTTTTTTTTTTTCGTTTTTTTTTTTTTTTTTGGTTCGAGAGGGGGGGGGGGGGGGGGGGGGGGAGGGACAATTTACTCTGAAACTCTCAATTTATCTTTTCTTCATCGGAGCTTCGATTTTCGAACTCACAAGGAAGCTGGTTCTGATGATCATCTTCCAACACCTAAACCACCACTTCTCCTCATTGCTCTCTGTCTCTCTCTCTCTCTCCTCCTTTCATGATTTTCATTTCTTTGTTCTTTTCTCTTTTTATTTTTATTGTTTTTCGTTCATATAAAATTATTTATTTGATAACCGACCCTCCCATTGGTTTTCACTTTCACCCCACTCTTTATTTTACGGAATTCATTTCCTGAATATTCTTGAATTATATTTTTTCGTTTCTTCAAATCGCCCCTTGGAATTATATTTTCCCCCAAAAAAAAAAAAAACAAAAAAACAAAAAGCCCCTTTGTACTATCACCACTTATGCCATGAGTGTTTTTTAAATTCCAATTTCGCTTTGTGATGAAATTAATCTCTCGTCTCTCGATTTTGGTGGGGTGAAAAAGTTACAAACAAAAAGATACATTGAATTCGACGGGAGAAGTTGTGTCGACCAAAAGCTACAGGTGGTATGGGTTTTAGGGATTTATCGGCGTTTAAACGGGCTCTACTTGCTAAGCAATGTTGGAGAATTATTACAAAGCCACAATCCCTTATGAGTAGAGTGCTTAAGGCTAAGTACTTTCCACTTTCTTCGTTCCTGGAGGCTATTAAAGGCCATAAACGGAGGAAAGATTGTATGGTGTGGCATTACAATTCAATAGGAATTTACACGTTTAGGTCAGGCTACAAAACTGAGATGGATGCTTGTGTAGCAGGTAGTGGATCCGGGAGCAACTCAGGATTGTCCTGGTGGAGGAAATTATGGTCTGTGAATATCTCGAATAAGGTTAAAATTCATGCTTGGAGGGCTTTTTATAATGCCCTCCTTACTCGTAGTGCTTTGGCAAGACGGGTTATGGATTTAGACTTGTGTTGTCCTTGGTGTGGTGACAAAAATGAGACTTCTTGCCATGCTCTTTGGCTATGCCCAGTAGCTCGTGAAGTATGGTGGCAATTGGCTTTGGGACAGGTTTTGGAGTCTTGTAAAGGAGGGCCTACTAGTTCGCTATGTCTACACATAGCCAATCATGGTCAAGGTGAGGACGTGGCTATTTTTGCATGATTCTATGGTCGATCTAGTTTGACCATAACATGCGGGTATTTGAAGGCTGGTGGGTTATTTATCTTCAAAAACTGTAGAGGATTCCCCAAAGATTGTTTTTCTGCACCTTTAGGTGTCACTTATGTTTACCAATCAGAGCTTATAGCCGTCATCAGAGCTGTTGATATCACATACCATCATTCTTGGAGAAATTTGTGGATTGAATGCAATTCTATTTACGTTGTGAAGGCCCTCTCAAATAAAGAATTCATGGTCCCTTGGAATCTTAGGGCTCGATGGAGAGTTACGCTGACTCGTCTCAGAGAGTTTAATTTCATTGTCTCCCATATCTACAGGGAAGGAAACATAGTCACGGATCATTTAGCAAGTTTTGGGATTCATCAGCATGATAAGGTGTGGTGGTCTTCTGCTCCAACTTTCGTCCAACAATTTATCAACGATGATATCTACCACATTCATAATTTTCGTTTTAGGAGTTGATTTGACTTGCGTGATTGGAGAGTTAGTTCTTTGTGTAATTGATTTATTCACTTGCGGATTTTTTATTATGCATAGCGTATGCACTCTTTTTCCCTTCCTAGGTTTTTCCAATTAGGTTTTACTAGTAAGGTTTTTAATGAGGTCTATCATAGAAACTGAGTTTCAAATGTGTAGTTTCAGCCATCCCTTCTAACATCAGTTTTCTACTATGCATGACATCCAGCTTGTTCTAGGATGCTTGTTTTTTATTTCGATTTGAGGGTTTTAATGCTCTTAGGGGTTGCTACTTTCATTTGTATTATGCTTTTCTTTTTTCATTCATTTAATAAATAGAGTTGGGATCTTGGTATAGGACGAGACTGTAAGGGGGTGCTAACTTAGTTGGGATGTCTTTGTTTCCTTTGATGCCAGTTGCTTTTCTCTCATCATTTCATGAAAAAAAAAAAATAGTGAAGTTTTATCAAATGCGTGAAGGCTCCTTGAGGATTTTCAGACCTGCAATGGTATTGACAAATCGACTCGGCCAAAACCGGTGATGTCGAAGCAAAAATGGCGAGCTCCTAAGCTGGGATATGTATTAAGATCAATGTTGATGTTGCGATTGATGAGAATATGGGATTTGTGGGGATATGGGCTGCTGCTAGGGGCGGTCTCACGTCGTATGGCTGGGAATTTCTCTCCCCATGTTGGTGAATGTATGGCGGTTTGAGAAGGTTCGTGGTTCGCTCTCGCCTGTGGTTACCATGAATGGATTGTTAAAGTGGATGCTTTAAATGTGTACAAAGTTGTTTGTTCTACAAAGAAACGATCTGTGAAAGCTAATATCATCTACGATAGTTGCAATTCTAGCAAGCAAGTAGGAAATGGTTCAGTTTGCTATGGGTTCCGTGATGGGAACTCGGTGACCCACTTTCTTGCTAGATTAGATTTCTCTTCTTTCAGTTCTCGTGTCTGGCTTGATGTTTTACCCAAATTTTTGGGACCTTTTATAAGAGCTGATATTTCAAGTTTAGAATAACATTGCCAGCCTTAACTTAAAAAATGCCCATTTCTCTATAGAAAATTATTTAAAATTCCTCCCAAAAAATTTATTAAATTTTCCCTTCTTTTAGTTGATATAAAATTTTTTTCAGTGAGCTGTAATTTAAACAAAAAAATTGAACCAAAATTACAATGTTAAAATCTTTTGTCATCATCTTATCGATTTGTATTTTTGTTTTTGCTTGAATTTTGTTTTGTTTGTTTTTTTTTTTTTTTTGTCGTTTTATCTTTTGTTTTTTGTTTTCCCTAAATGAACTAAGGGTGCACTTGGTGCACCGGTCAAGAATGAAATTTTTGGATTTGAGGTTTACTTTTCAAAAACTAGTTATAATTTTTGTTAATTTTTCAGAAATATACAAAAATATATATATATATATATAAAATTTAAGTTCGAACCTGATATCCAAAAGCAAGCTAAGCTTGTAATAGAGTTTAATTTAGTTTTAAAGTTTAGAATTCAACAAAATGTGATCTTACATTGTAGTATAATTGATTTTGATTCAAGTTCAGTAAAAAAAATTATTTTCATTCATTATTTGAGATACTAAATTTTAAATGTGATTACTTAAAAATTAAATAAAAAAATCGAGGAAACATAAAGTTTTCTAAAAAAAAATCATGTAAGTGTAGGAATTAAAAATTTTCAAAGGGGACAAATAATGGATAAGATTGTAAAATACTTTATCATACGGTAAAAATGATAAAAAAATTTAGGACTAAAATAGAATTTCTTAAAAGTTCAAGACCCCCACGTCCTCACCTTCCTCCGCCCCTGCCTTCGTTCACTTCTATCTACATGCTTAACGTATCTATTGACATGTCACTATTTGCAATTTCAAAATGCTCCCGATTTGTTAATGTTAGGTTAACTTATCACTAAACCTTTTTACAAAATGATTATTACACCTTCTCAACTAAATAAAAGTGTTCAAAACACTCATTTGTCTAAATTTACCAATAAACCAAAAGAAATACTAACACAACATATTTTTTTTCTCATTTAACCCAACGTTTTTAAAATTAATTACTAAAAGATGATTTGGTAAAATTAGCATGAGTAGGTTTAAAAATTCAAGTTCAATTTTGACAACTTTTCTCTCTCCTTTTCTCTTTATCTCTCTTGTGTGTTAGGGTTTGCGATTTTCGTATTTCTTCTTTGGAGCCAGAGCTCGGCGTCATCTCTTGGTTGGTCATTGGACTACCGAGCCTAGACAAGATGCTTTGAACTCCAGGATAATGGTTTTGGTGGAGAGATGGCCTCATGGTTGGAGGGAATGCATTTTGGTCTCTTTGGTCGTATTAGTTGGCTTGTCATCAGAGGTATTATCCATGATATCCTGGGTTTTTCTGCTTTTTGTTGTAGTTATTTGTTTAAAACAAAAATCATATTATTTCTACCTTGCATTTGTTAATATATATTTTGTGCCTATTTTGTAATAACGAAGGTGATCTCTCCATGCACTTTGTATTATTTGTGTGTCCAAATCACTAGAGTTAATTCAATGTGATGTTGGGGGAGACATTTTTGCTATAGGTATCTTGGTCTCGATTAATTAGAGTTTTCTATCAGTTGTAACGATGTTGTTGAAATAGTCATATGTGTACTCAATGAAAGTATGTCTTTTCGATTTCTTGATTATTGGATTTTGGTACACATTTTACCCCCTTGTGCGTTTCATTAGAATTTGCTGGTAGAATCATTTTGTAATTAGGTTAAGTTTTCTTGTGTTATGAGGTCGTTCAAAGTGTTGGTGTTTGTATTTCATAGAATTGAAATACAATTATCCTTTTCAAAAAAAGAAAAATATTCAAGTTCAATTTACATACGTGCTAAGAAAATCCTTATAATTGCATTTTATCCAAAATAAAATCCTAACTGTAGGTTTTTTTTTTTTTTTTTTTTTTTAACAACCTGATTGGTGTTAACGGTGACTATTTTAAAACTTTAAGCACTAACTTAACTTGTCAAGACAAAAATTAAGAGACGAATATTATAATCTAAATCATATTTTAGGTATGATGTCATTAACTCCCCCGATTTTAACCTTTTTCTGATTTTCTTAATAACCAACCTTCTTTTTAGGATTGTTTATAAATTTTAAACCAAAAAGAAAAAAGAAAAAAAAAATTCTATTTAGGAGTATTCTAACTTGATCGTCAGATTATAATTTCTTTGCTAATTTATACCCTTCGGTTGCAGTAGTAAATAACTAATGTAGGCTCCTTGATTTGTTACTTCTCGCATTTTTGTCACGATCACCATTCTTATAGGTTAATCCTAATATGTATATATATATTTTTTTTAATTTGATGAATGACTTTATAAGAAAAAGACATTCACGTTGGAGCAAGTCTCTCTCTTTTTTAATAATTATATGTGTCTATAGCTCTCATTTATTAAAGAAAACTAAAAGTACTATTAGATTTTAAACATGTGAGCTCCTATCTAAATTCATCCCCTCTTACCTACTAAACTAGTCCTAACGGGAAGCACGTTTCTTTTCAATTGGTTTGGTCAATTCAAATTTTTTACACATCAAGCCCTAATTTAGCCACATGAAAGAGAAGAAGGTCTTGGTCTCAGCTTAGTAAAACTATCCCTAGCCCATTACTCCCATTTGCATTTTCCAAGAGGTTGAAAAGGGATCACATTTATTTTTCTGTCTCAAACACTAATCTAGTTTAGATTCCCAATTCGAATTATATTTTTTTAGTTCAAAACCATACTCCAAGCATGTGTAAAGAATCAGCTTCCGTTTGATATCTTAATTTTAAACTCGCTTTTCTTTCTTTTCTTTTATTTTTTTTTTATAATGCTTTCTCATAGAATTTTTGAATAACTATTTGAATTGCGATCTTTGTGTTTTTTGAACAGCCATACTCGGGTCTAGAGTCTTGGACTCAAAATGAAACTATTGGGCCTCAAAATTCCTAGTGGACTGGGCCAGTGAGTCGACCATTTGCATTTATGGTCTATTACTCAAAAACAAACTCAAAAGAAATAGATGAACTTTATAATTTTACTCACTCTTATATTATAATTTTACTCACTCTTATATTAAAGTTGATAATTTTAATAATATAAAATAAAAAAATTATTGATTTGATTATGAGATATATAAATATAAGGGGGTATCAAATTTATGACATTCTTGCACTCAATTAGAGGAAGTTTAGAACTCTAACTCCAATCGGAGACTTGGAGTTTTTTTTTTTTTTTTTTTTTTTTCACACTTACATTTTAAATAGGATTGAACAAAAAAACCCATAATTTGATCATCCCACCATAACCTAACTGATTTAACTCAATCTTATGTTTAACTCAACCCACTCAATCCGAATTTTTATTGATTAGGTTTGGATTCAAGTATAGTAAGAAATTGCAATATTAGTCTTTGTTTTTTAGTTTTTTGAGGAATGCCTCAAAAAGGACATCTCAGTTTCATGATTATTGCCCTTTTACAATATCAAATAAAAAGTGATCAATAAGGCAAAAGTTCGAACTAATCAATTAGTAGGGAATTAAATCCTAAACATGTGTATTACAATAGCTATTCCCTCAACTTTTTTTAATAATGTCCAACCCGTTCAACTCAATCCGACTTTAATTGTGTGGGTTGATTTTAAACTTTAGGTATAGATGACAAAATTAGATGGAGACCCATATTTTGAATACATCTTTATTATTTTGCCAACTATAATATTAAAGTTGAAAATTTTAGTATTATGATATAATAAAATTATAAATTTTAATATTATATATGGGTATAAGTATAAAGATGTTTCAAATTTATGGCATTCTTACATTTAACCCCAAGTAAATTGGGTGGGTTAAAACTTTAGGTAGTTTGAGTGGGTTGAAATGTCCCATAAACCCCTCCGACATATATTCACCCATAATTTCAAATTCTAATCTCTTTTTTTTTTTTTTTTTCCTCTCTCTCTTTCTCTTCTATTTTCATAAAACTCAAACTTTAAATGTTCATAATTTTGCTATTTAAAATCAAAATAAGATTATTATTTTGTCTAAATAACAACCACAAGAGCTACGAAACAATATCTATATTATTTTTTTTTCCGAACACATTTCAAGTTTTATATTATTTAAATATTATAGTTTGATTTCATTTTATATTTCAATCAAACACATATTTTTAATTTAAAAAAAAAAAAACAAAACTCAAAACATCAACCTCAATTGATGTTGGGGATGGACATATAATATATTGTCTGGTTTAAAGTTATAAAAATAATAATTCCCTTGCACCCAAAAATTTTTTTTTTTGTAGACGTTAAAAAAAATCTCTACCTAAAAAAAAAAAAAATTCCTATTTAAATGGGAACAAAGTTTTCAAACTTTAGCCATCTTTTTCCACTTTATCGTACTATATGGCAAAACGTTTTCCTCGTTTGACGTGTTTTGCAAAACTAATGATCAATTCTTCCACGTAAACCACTTTTTCATCTAGTAACATTTATTTGAGCAGTAAAAACTCATAATTGATAATAAAAAATAAACAAAAAAGTCAAATCGACATGTTTTTCCTGTTTTAAGACTGTTCTTCAACGTGTGAACTTTTTTTTTTTTTTTTTTTTTCCCTTCTTCTTACAGTTACAGCCTCCGTTTTTTCCTTGAAACTCCTTGACGCCTTCATTCATTCCCAACAGAATAAAATGGCCACAACCAAATTAATGAATTTGAGCTAAATTCAATTATTTTAAAAGCTTCTTTTTTCTCCTTTTTTTGTTTTTTTTTTTTTGTTTTTTTTGTTTTTGCCATTGTCGTCGTCGTCAAGGCATATATCTATAAATCCGTTTGGATCTCAATTTCATAATAATCATTATTTTCATTTTTTTGAATCTCAATCTCCAGATGTGGTTTTTATTTGCTAAGAAAGTGACCCAAAAAAAAAAAAAAGAATACTCAACATCAAATCCAAAAGTTTCTATTGAAGCAAAAATAGACTCAACTGTAGTTTCCATATTATATCAATGGACAAAACTAAATATCACAATGGAGATGGAGGTCATTTGAAAGCAACAAATATCGCTTCACTCAATTTTTGTCCCTCTTACAAAGTTATGTGAATGCTAACAATTGGAGATATAGTATATTTAAAAAAAACAAATCACCAATGTTTTTTTAGTGAAAGAAAGAATTTAACTATCTTGTTTATGGTCAATTGTTAAAAAAAAAAAAAAAAATTTGTTTGATAAAATGATCTCTGTGTTTAGTTGAATAAAAGTACGTTGTTTATTGCTTATTATATTGGACTATTTGTTATGTGGATCTCATTTCTACAAGATTTATAATTATTTTATTAATTTTGGTTGAATTAAAATATTGTCTTTATCTATACTTCTACACTTATACTTACATATTACCTGTATAACCTTAATTTAAATGGATAAATGCACTATGAACAGTGCTTTCGTTCTCTCTTGAGATGTCACGTGACGATCCAGTCACCTATTATGTGAAATTTTATTTTTGTTGCTTTTTTGTAATCTACTTTATTTGTCTTCCGCAAACTAGTTCAAAATAAAAAGATAAGACCCCTAACATATTTTCAACGTCATTTTTATATCTTAACTTATTAGCAATGATAAGAAGATGAGGAAATAAAAATATGATGTCAATTCTGATCAGTTCTTAGAAGTAAAAAGTCTCCAAATTAAAAAAATAAAAAATAAAAAGGAACATATATATCTACGGTTTAGTGTTAATAATTTTATGGTTAAAAAGAAAGTATCCAGTCAATACATTATTACATGGTTTAGGACCGGTATATCAAATCAAAACCAAATATAAAAAAAAAAATTATTTTTTTACACAATTTTGTGAAACTGAATGTGAAGGTTTGACGATCTAAAAGACTAAGCTCCCGTTGTATGTTCCCACTTAAATAAGAGTTTTGTAAATATTTTGATTAGAGTTGAGTTCATAATTTGAATTGTACAATAGTTAAAAATGAATTATTTAGAGTTAAAATTGTAAAAACTTAAAATAAGTTCGAAAAAAAAAGGAAACAATAATGAACTTGTTTTATTTCTCTCGAAATTCTATATGATTTATGTAACTAATCATCTAATTTCGACTTGAAATAAAAAAATTATGGACTTTTAAAGTTGAAATTTTTAAAAGATAATTGAACATATAAAAATAATAAATTTGATCTACTTTTAAAGAAAAAAACCAAAACTTTTAGAAAACTTTAATTGGAGGGGACCAATCAAACAAAACCTAATTTAAGGAAAAAAAAAAAAAACATAAAACTGCACAGTATTGATATGACTCCTTAAAAAAAATTATTAAAGAATTCTATATTGATTTTTATGATGAAAATGTGGACCCCTAGAAGATTTATTAGATGGAAAAGGGGTCATAACTTTATGAATGCACAGACCACCACATGGCGTGCCTGTCCTCATTCAATATATATATCATGTAATACAATAATGTCAATCTCAATATCATAATGCCTCTCTTCTCATTCCATATTTGAACACAAACTATATTTATGTCGAATCACATAATTCTAAATTAGAAAGGAAAAAGGTAAAATTGGAAAGCTAAAACTGTACTGCATGGTCCAGCAACCATGGCAGCAACCATGGTCGAAATCTTCGTTTTACGTGGACTTGCATCACGAAAATAAAAGAGAACTACGGAGTGCTCTTCATATCCCCTAAGGGGGACTTCGATGTTTAAATCAGACATGAGTTTTAAAGTAAAAGTGAGCATAGTTTAGTAAAAATGACAAAAAGCATCAGCGAGATTCCGGTGGACAATGCAAATCTTACAGCAACATATATGTTTCCAAATTAGTTTTCTTAAAATTAAGACAAATAAAGAGTCGACACCCCTCTGAGATTTAGAGTTTATTATTAGAAAGCTCAAAATATTCGTCGGTTCGGATTGTAACAAGCAACTCACCGACATGAAACTCTAAATCATTACTAAACTGTCGTTTAGCCATTCAATAGTGAATTCGTTTGTTAAATTTCTTGAAACATATATAGATTCAGAAATAGTGACATGAACTAAACGTCCTATTCAAGAGAAATAATTAAATTTTTTTTTAGAAATTAAGAGAAATAATTTTTTGGTAACAACACATTATAGTGTGTATATGTATATGTATGTATGTATGTATGTATATAGATATATAGAGAGTTGTGTTATGGAAGGGGGAAGAAATATTTCCGGCCTTTGGTGGAAGCTAGAGCCAAGGTGTCTCGTGGAAGGTGCTTGGCCTTAGCTTGTTTTATATATGTGGTTTGCGGTTGGAAAGAAGCTCTCATTTATTTATTTTTTCTTATTTAATTATTTTTATTTTTATTTTTATTTAAAAGATAAGCTCAGATAAGCTTAAAACGTTGATGTTTTGTGGGACAGAGGAGTCTAGCTTTTGATGAGTTTTCTGAACTGGAAATAAATGTTTCATATACATGTGTATTATAGTTGTTTGTTATTCTGGAAGGTTAGATGATTAAATTGTTTTTTCTTTTATTATTATTATTATTATTATTTTAGCGAATAGATGAATTGTAGTTTAAGGAAACTCGACAAAACGTATTAAATTAAGGACACAAAAGTGTATTAACATATATATTATTAACTGGTTTTATTTTTTATTTGAATGTACTCAAATGTTACTGATATTGATTTGTAGACTTCTATATGTACATATATTTCAAATTTAGATATAATCAAATTTTATAAGTTATAATAGAGTTAAGTGTAGAATAACTATCGGACTTTACCCATCAATGTATATATGTGTAGTTATTGTATGTTGTGATCATCATGTCTTGAATCATTATTTCACGTGATGAAAGTAATTTAAACTATTGCTAAAGTTTTTTTTTTTTTTTTTGTGTGGGTATCAAACGAAAGAATTCTTCTATAATTAAAATAAAAGAGAATAGAGAAGTTCTTTCCCCCCTTTTGTTTTTTTGCTGAATTTTTTTTTTAATTTGCTGAATAAAAGTTCTTTCCCCTTGAAATGTATAGATACCTACCTGTATAGAAAGTGTTAATGAGCCAACTTTCTTTCGGTGTCTCATTTGTGGAGCTTTGATAGTGATGAGTGAGGTTTATTTATTTATTTATTAGCCACTATTTTTGGCTTTAATTTCCCCTTCTTCTTCTTGTTTTTTTTTTTTTTTTTTTTGAACATACGTATCGAATCCTTTTTAAATGCATTAATTACTTGGTGGGTTTTCAGAAAATAAAAAAAAAATTTACTTGGTAGGTTATAAATAAAAATATAAATAGATAAAACAGACAAAATATTTGTTTATCGTACAACACATAAACAAGGAATACCGTGACTATTGATTTGACATAAACGGTTGTCAAATTTGAAACAAGGCAAAACTTAACAAAAACCAGAACATCGGAGGAGAATAAAAAAAAAACAAAGATTAGAATTTATGGACTTCTGCAACGACGGCCGCCGTCGAGTTGAATGGGCGGTATCCCGTTAGTAAGCAAGAAATAAACTTTAAAAAATAAAAATAATAATAATAATAAAAAGAGAGGAAAATTCAGATACGTTTGCTAGTTGCCAAACTGAATCCAAAGTTTCTAAGGTAATTAGCCCTCCAGCCCCACTAGAAAGCCCTTGCGGCGCAGAAATAATATGCCAAATTTGACGTTGTTTTTGTTTTTGTTTCTAATTTGTGGCGTTTGCCTTGCCGCTCTTTGCTACCAAAAAAAAAAAGTACCAAAATTTTATCCTCATTATCTCAAACGTGTATCAAATTCTACATTGTCATTTATCCCTTTTGTTATAACTAGTTAACAAGCACGCATTTTGTGTGTCTAAAAGTAAAGTACTACGTAATGGTTGATGAGCCCGTCATGTGATGACTTTGACGAAGTGATGAATTCTCTAGTGTATTCGTGTTTTTAATGTTAACAAGTGCTTGATAATTAATCTCTTTTCATTCGATCGCCACTATCTATTATCACCCATAATAACTAAAATGTGAAAGAAAACCTATGACAAAAGGTAAGAGAATTGAATCTCGTTATGTTATGGGATGATTTTAATAATGCATTGTCAATTATGAAGAAGTTGCATCACTAAGTATTATTCATAATAAAAATCATATTTAAGGTTGGTATATTTTTAATTATCATACATCCCAATAAAATCCTAGAAAAATGTTAAGCAAAAAAAACAAAAACAAAAACGCATCACGTGATGATTTATGACTTGTTATGTGACGAGTGATGGGCTATCACGTGACGATAATAAGATTGACACATGATAAATTGAGACTAATGATAAAAACATTTTTTATGCAGTTCTTTTATAACATGTTAAAGATTAAAGATATATTTTCTTTGTTGACATAGGAAACTTTGCTGCAGGTTGACAGATAAAAAGGAGATACTTTTGTTTATTTTCTGGATAATTTCTTTGACTCTCTTTCTCCTTTCTCCTTTTTTACGTTTCAATAAATTTGGCTGCCGAGTCTTATATTATATATATATATATATAGAGAGAGAGAGAGAGAGAGACAAGGAGAGGCTTTTATTATTTTCAAATAATTGAATGGTTTTTAATTTTGAGATGGACGATGGGATAATTTTTCTTATTCATTATTTTTAATTTTCATTTTTGTTTTTCGGTATGGGGCCATTCTAGTTAGACGTTAAGATCACCATAGACCAATTCAGGAAAACCCACAGCCAAAGACCACAAAGAGAGATTACTCTAAAAGGACACATATAAAGCCAAAGCAACAACACAACACATAATATATATATATATATATATATTTTTTTTTTTTTTCTACCAATTTTTTTTTTATTTTCTACAATTTTGGCTTTTAAAAATTACACCTGTCAGTTAGGTGTATTATTATTCGTTACGGTTGATTTTATATTTTTAAGAAAAAAATTTGCCAATCAAGTATACTAGATTACGAGAATAATCCTTTAATGTACATGTTTAGAATTTTTATCTGACTTAGTTAATGGTTAGGATTTTTTCACCCTATTGATAACTTTTTATTTGACTTTATACTTAAACGGCAAAATTCCTTAAACTATTATATATCTGGGGCAATATTTGAGAGTGCTGTTATTTTTCCCCCTCGATGCGTTTCCTTATTAAAAAAAAAAGTATTTTATTTATCGTCGAATACTAAAAAAGGGTTTCGCCCCAGCAGCCCCGCCCAAGTTTTTTCTTTTAATTTGATAATTGGAAAATTATTTTTTGAAGTTAATAAAATAGTTCATATACGGCATCCAAAATAAATTGACAATTATTAAAATTTGAACAAAAAAAAACTTTCACGTAAAGAGTATATAAAAAATTGAAATTTCAGATAACAACGAACTACGTCATGACGTCCCGTGCACAGGGCCAATTTCCACCCAAATCTTACCACTTTATTTATTTATTTATTTTGGTTGAAAAATCTTACCACTTTATTAAACTTAGCAACATTAATTTAGAGATTAAAAATTCCAACTTGTTCTAGGGGAAGAATAATTGGTCAAGAGCATAAAAAAGAGCAAAGGTTAAAAAAAAAAATGTGAATATTGGAAATTAGGAAGAATATTCTTGTCAGCCAGCTAAGCCACGCCCAACCCCTCTGACTCTCACTCTATAAATATAAATGGCCACACACACACATATTTCCCACATGGATGAGCATATGCTTTCTTACTATTACTACCATACTAGTTTCTCTCTCTCTCTCTCTCTCTCTCTAACTTTCTTTCTTTATTAAGTTCAGCTACCCCACCGATCTCCTAGCACCTGAGGGCTGAGCTATCTTCTGTTGGTTGTGGGTTGTGTTTGGAAAGTGGGAAAATAGGCGAGAAAATGTGGATGGTGTACGTGTGGGAGGAAGAGGAAAGAGAACTAGGGAGGCAACAAGCGCCAGGGTCATGTCCTCACTGCGGAGGGAAAGTGGAAGCCATGGACGTTGAGACTCAGTGGAGATTCTGCTTTCTTCCCATGTGCTTCAAGCTCAAGCGCAAGTTCTTCTGTACTCTCTGCTCCAGACGCCTTGTCTTGTCTTATTAATTTACTATTTCTTTCTTCTTTCTTCTTTCTTTTTTTTTTTTTTTTCTTTTCATTTTCAGTTTTATTGTTCTGATCCGATCTGGTCTGATCTTCTTTTTTACGTGATTCTTCCTTATATAGTAATCAGGTGTGAAATTACTGTTACCAACCACCGCTCTTTAATTATGTATAGTTTGTAGATCATCGGGAATATTCTTGTACATGTATTTTCATTCACGTGATTTTAAAGTTTTTTTAAAGTTTTGTTAATTTCTTCTTTAATTTCAGTTCCACTAATGAGAATCAGATCTCTATTAATCTCTGCAGCAAAAAGAGAGAAACATTTTTGTTTTAAATTTGATCTTTTATTTTTTTAGTTTGTAGACAGATTGAAGATGCCAATCTGTCCACGCAACCTTTGTTCTGGTTCGATTTGTTTTAATATGTATAAGATTTTTTTTTATTTTTAATTTGTCTGAATCTCTGAAAAAAAAAATATTATTTTTTAAGTATTTTCTGGGTTCAATAATTTATAATTAGCTGAGAATTAAAATGAAATACGCAAATTTTGTGAATCCGAGTTTCTGTGATTCCTCTTGTTACTCCCGAGCGCGGTTTGTTCTTGCGAAATTAGGCACACAAAAAAAAACGCATAAAAAAAAAAAGGGAAAATTTTTGTCAATATAAAAGTGAAGAGAATATTCTGGGGATCTTTCTTGGGATAATTGAGTGAGATTAGAAGGGGGGAAAAAAAGATCTGAGAATAGTTGAGTTTTCTCTACAAATAGTGATTGACTTTTAGAACTTTTGAAATGGTGTTTTTAGTCTTAATCAAAGCTACAATTATAATTATTATTAAAAAAATATGCAATGCAATCCTACTAAGATCTTATGCCACATGGGCTAATTAGACTACAATTAATCATGTCGCATTCCTAATACACGAACGATTAAAAAGAAGAAGAAGAAGAAGAAGAAAGATTTGGTAGGATATGTACTTGAAAAAAAAAAAAAAAAAGATAAAGATGAATTTGAGAATTAAATAAGGCCCAAACAAAGAAGATGAACTTGACACATTTTCCTCTCCTTATAGAAAAAATTATGCTAGCTTCTTTTTTTTTTTTTTTAATGAGAGAAATAAGTATTAGATGTTACGTAACTCCACTTTTACTCAAAATCTATTTATCTTAAATATCAATATGTTGTCTTAATTTTCTCTTAAGGAAGATAGAAAATGTTTTTACTCATGAGATATAACCATATTTAAACAAAAAAAAAAAAATGCTCAATATAGAATCCCTTGTCGAATATTAGACTATAGATTTAAACTCTCACTTCAAAAAAGTTTTATGCCAAGTAATAGTGTAACAAAGTTTTCTTATTCGATCAAACCAAGGAATGGAAAATTACGCATTTGAAATATGAGAGTAACCCATTGGGCTACGAATGATCGACACCTAGGCTGACTCTTATGCACTGGCGAAGACGATTACTAAAATTATCACTCCGTTTGGTGATTCAACTCAAACTTAAATTTTTTATCTCATTTTTGTCTTTTTCTGAAAAGTCAAGAAAAATTATAACTAGTTGTAAAAAAGTTAACCAACTTTAATTTAAAATTTTCAACTCCAACCGTAACACCAAATGAAGGATATATATATATATATATATATAGTAGTTGTTTTAAGATCATCATAGAGAGAAATAGAATGAGAGAAACCCCTAAGAAAAGATAACAAATTAATTACAATATTGAAATAGATCACAACTCATGCAACTTTCCTAATATCTTTTTTTTGAAGGTTCTTAATGAATTGTTATCCAATAAAATATTGGATAAAATGTCTCTACTCTTTCCAAAGATCACAATACACTGGGATTAAGCCATGCAAGTTCTATTAAATAAGAAAAAAGTTTTAGTTAAATTAAAAGGTAAAATTATGTTTTTGATTGCCTATATCATGATTTGGTCTTGTGTTTACTGTTTATGAGATTTAATTAGTTTATACAAAGCTTACTAGCCGCCTTTATTTCGATTTATTTATTTATTTTTTTTTAGTGTACCCGAGTCATGAAACACAAAACATCCATCCAAGCTTTCCATCCAAACGTGGAAACATATTATTGAAGAAATATTAAACAAGGAAAAGATCAAATGAAACCACAGATGTGGACTCTAAATGAAAGAAAAAAACAACGGCAAAAACAAAAACCGTTCATGTAGTCTAGTTATTGTGTGAAAAAAAAAAACCCCCACAAATTAATACATATCTGAAAGGTAGAACCACATATATATGATTAAATTTTTGAAAATGGAATATCTCCCAACAAGTGGAATCCAACGAAAAACGTCCATGTTCATACGGGTTCAATTATAGGAGAGAATGCTGTTGTATTTCGTACTTTTCCATGAGAGGTCCTTTTTTTGTACTTTTTTTTTTATTATTAATTAAAGCGACCCTTGTTACAGTAAAATGAAGACACTGATCAAGAGTACACAAATCGAGGGCAAAAAAATTGCTGAAAATGAAAGTGGTTCATATAAACATTGTTCATTTGAACATGAAAACCATGTTGTCAACTAAATTAAGATCTAAATTTTAATTAATTCTCGTAATATTGAGAGTGGTTAGACCTATTGATAGTGAAAATTTGCTCAAAAATGAATGTGGTCCATAAAGAGTCGGATACTATCAAGTACCGAGTACAAGACCTTTCAAGTAGTATTAGAAACGTCAACTCTAATCTCAATATTTTGAGTACGTGTCATATTCTTACTGATAGATATAATCAATTGATGTGATAGTGCTTTAAATTCTTATCAATAAAAGAATAACAACTCATACGTTATATAAATTGGTATTTAAAATCTGTGATTGATATTGATAGTCTTACCATTTTTCATATATATATATATATATATATATATGTATGTATGTATGTTTACATGAAAGTATGTGTTTGCAATAAGAAAGCAAATACTACAAGAAATTTCACCTTTAACAACTAATTTTTTGGTCGTAGAAAGCTTGAAATTAGTCGTAGAAAACCTTTTGTGACTAAAAAAATTTAGTCGCCCCATGGTCGCTGAAAGGCCGTCGTAGATTGTCATTTGTGACTAACAACTTGTAGTCGCCGAATATGCCGGCTTTTCGTGACTAATAATTTAGTTGCAAACTATTTTTTTGTTAGTCGCAAAAGAACTTAAAGGGTACCAAAAGTTTGTGTTGCAAAGAGACCAAATTTACTTTCACCGACTACGTGAAAGTTAATTGGCAACTAACCATTAGTCGATATTAAATCAATTGTTAAACATATAGTGACTAGTATATTAGTCGCTAAAAGATTAGAGTTTATGACTAATAATTAGTCACTAAAGTGTTTTCATTTAATCTTTATATGACTAACGGTTAGTCATGGAACAATTTGTTTGCAAACTTTAAGTGACCAACTTTTAGTCGCTATTTTATGATAATTCATAGATTTTTTTTTTTTTTTTTTTTTTTGCCTTCAACGACTAAAATATAATTGGTAGAATGAATTGAGTTTCATTTTTTGTGACTAAATTTTGGTTGCCAAAAGTGTATATATATGTATATATAATTGGATTAAAAGAATTTAGAATCAACATCTAAGAATCAAATATACAAAAACAATAAACAATTGCTACCAAATATACATATTATCACGTAGGAATATATCTAAATAGCATTATCACCAAGTTAAAAAAGATCCAGTCAATATTTAAAAATAAACATCAAACTAAATAGATGAGTATATCTCAAAATATAAAGATATCAAACCAACTAGATAGGTATGTCTCCAAAAGAATAGGGAAAAAGACAAAATAAAAAACCCAACTAATATCAAATGGCTGGTGCGGGAGGTGGTGGTGGTGGCTGCTGTTGATATGGTGTTGAAGGATGCTCATCTGGTCCACTCATAAGAGCTATCATCTCCCTTCGCACCTCCTCAAGAAGCTCATCTCGTAGTTGACGTCGCAAGGTTGTAACCATCTCATTTCGTTCTCTTTGAAAATCCATTCGCATTTGATCAGCCATGTTACCAACACGTTGTTGAATTTGTGCTTCAACTTGAGATGAAGTTTGGGTGTGTCCTTTACGTGGTACAGGTCCAAGACCTGGTATATATCCGTTTCTTTCACAACCAAGAACCTGAGCACATATTGATTGACCTACAAAATTGATTGACCTAGGAATCCATAGAAAACCGAAAATCAGCGGGGGTTTAGTAAGCCGAAGAACATCCTGCTTGATGTTCAGAATCTGCCTAACTATTTGCCACTTAGTCTCTGTGGCTTCCACTCCACTATCATCACTACCACTACTTTCAAGTTTCAAGTTTCAAGTTTCCTAGCTACATAACGCAACCCAACACATCAAATGTTTCCGAATACTCCTTTTCGAATTAAACGAGTTGGAACGTGAAACGATCGATGTATTCCAACAAAGGGATTAATATGATCTCACTACTGCTTCAAGTTCAACATTTGAAATTAATTAATCACAAAACAAAGAAAAAAAGTAAAGAATAAAAATGTTAAAAAGTTCCATAAAGAAAATTGAAAATATCTAACACATTACCTTGCTATATCATTCCAGAAAGACACAGCACTAGCTTCTCAAAGTTGCAACTGTTCTTAGTAGGACAATACGTAGTACTTGAGATTTCTCTCCCCAAAATCCCAAACCGGAAAGAATGCACGAGAAAACTGGAAATTTACTTTTCAGTGTTCATAATTATCCAACAAGAGTAACACAAACTTCGCGAAAAAAAAGTAAGTAAATAATACAATGCTAATAAGTTCTTCCTAAGTTAAGAGACAAGTGAAATTGAAAGTCCTCCTAGTTTAATAATCACAAAAAAAAAAAAAAAAAGTAAAGCAACAAACCTGTTTCGTAGTTCTTCTGACAGGAACTCTAGAGCATATATGAGGCATGTACTGGTATTTGTTTTGTAAGGGACGGTTATATGTTTTCTCATAAAAAGAAAAGAAAAAGAAGTTACAAAACCGTGAAACGCGCACTTAAATTGGTAAAACGTGGGTAAATTGAGCGCCAAATTTTATGTTCTTTTTGGGAGGGAAAGTGTTTTTTTCATTTTGGTTTTATATTTACTCTGTCTTTTCCCCTATGGAGAAATACTCTGTTTTTCATTTTAATTCAAATAGTGCCTAATACATTGTTTTTAAAAAAGAAAATTAAAATTTTATCAACCGAAAGAAGGAAAAAAAAAAATAGCCAAAGACATGTAAACCAGCTACTCACCACCGGAGCGGAGAGTGCGCCACCGTGTCGAGGCTGCTTCGAGACCACCGGACCACTCCGCATCTTCCCCTGCTGCAAATCTCCTTCCCACGCGCGCCCATCGTAAGCGCCATATCCACTTCCCTTCCACGCGCAACCCCATCTCTCGATGTCGCGGCCATCGTCTGGTTTAGCATCGACAATAAGTTGTCGTTCGAAAAGCTTGAGATAGCGGAAGTTCGTATTTCCTTTTTACAAGAGCTGGGAACCACCGATTTCATAATTAGTGTAAAATTAAAAAAAAAAAAAAAAAAAAGTTGGGCAATTGGGCATATTAAGTATAGAGGGACAATGGCCTGCATAATATATATATATATATATAATTATATTACAAGAGCGAAATTGCGGCAAGAATTCCCTTCAACTTTCGGTAGAAGAGAGTTGGGAGAAAGTAAATATCCACCTCAAATTAAGAAAAAAAATGTTGGGAAAAGGTGTAGCTAACTTATGATGAATAGTGACTTGATGAAGTAGGAATTTTAAGATAATAACAATGAGACGGCTCATATAATCGGGTCCTCATAATGTCAAATTATCAATACCTAACAAATTAAACATCCAAATTGTAATGAAAATAAAACATCCAAATTTTATTAGTTGACTTGTAAAATAAACATAGCATGTTCTCTATTTATAGTGCATAACCTAAAACAAATTTCCTATTTCTTATTTGTTTTTGTTTTTGTTTTAATTTCAAAGGTATAATCTAATACCTAATTTGAAAATAAATCTTTTTTTTAAATGAAACTAATTAGTTTAATCCTTTCTTAATTTTGAATTTTTTTAGGGAATTTTTTGAATTTAAAATCATAACAATACCGAATTTGTAGGTTTTTTTTTTTTGGGAGAATTATTAAGATTTTTCTAAAGGCGAATCCTAAAGCAATTATATGTACTTTTTGGGGGAAAAAAAAAAAACTATAGCGTATACTTGTGTAAATTATCCTAAACAAAATACTTCTTTTAAGATAATATTTTAGGATAAAGATAATCATAACTAATGCATAACGTTAAATTCAATATATTAAAATCAACTAGTCCTAATCCTATAGGGAATCACTATTTGTAATCAACTGAGCTAATTGCATAGTAATAGCTTGTCAAGAAAATCACAAAGATACTTGGAGATCACTGAATCATGAGATTTGAGATCATTCTCCGCTTCATGAGCGGTTTGTGACTTGGTCCTGATGAGGAAGACCAAGATTTTCTCAAGTGATTACATATTATGTTTCTATCTTTATTCTAAATACATATCCATTCCATCCTTTTTAAAAAAATAATCAAATAAAACACATTCACACCTAAAATACAATCATACAATCTTTGTTCACTGCCTAACTTCATCACATGCCCCCAATGTTATTTACTGTTGGTATTTCTTTACCTAAGAATCCTTCTCCTAGTTAACTTTTTTATTTTATTTTATTTTCTTCTACGTAATTCTTTTTTTTAAATTTCATATAATGTATCTAAATAGTAGACACATCTCCATCCCATCATCTATCTACTTCTATCAACCACGCTTTTAAACTTCTTTTAGGTAAGTTTGGGAAAAAAAAAAAAAAAAAAACCTTTACAATATTTATCTTTTAAATTATTTGTTTCAGAATTTTATGATTTTTTTTGGTTAAGAAGCCGCAAAATTTTATTCTTGCTGTAAGTTACTTTTCTCATATTTTTAAATTACGACTACAAAGTTTTTTTATTAAACTGTCATTTGAAGTATTATATATATGTACTTTAGAAAAAAAAAAAAAAAATCCTCTATCTCATCTTCATCCACTTCTGAATTTTCTTCAACATGTATATTTTTGTCCTTTTTTTTTTTTGGTTAAGTTTGAAAAAAAAAAAAAAAACTCTTGATTTGTTCTATTTTAAATTACTTTTTAAACAAGTTTTTATAACATACATTTTTTTTAATAGTTGTTTCAGGTTCTCTCTCTCTCTCTTTTGCCCCCTTTAAAAAAGAAAAGAAAAGAACAACCCATTCGTGCCAAAACCAGCCCTTCTTTATACCCGCCAAATCAAGCCCGCCACAATCGCTTAATCTCATCTAATTTATCTTCGGCAAGTATCATCTCACTTAGTCCCCCCCTCTCTCCTTAATTTTTGATAAATGGTTTAGCTTGATGTTTTACTTCAAAAACTATCTTTAGGAGTACAAGACTATTGAGATGAAAGTGTTGAAATTATTTTTCTTTCTTTGGAGCGGATTAAGTTTGTTAGGTTATGCCTATTATCACAGATTGATAAATTTTTTTGTTCCTTTTAAGAGGAAAGTCCGGAAGCTAAATGCACGAATAGATAGTCCATGTACGTTTGTAGGCATTTTTTTTTAATAATTAATTGATATTTTGATGTCATTGTGTTTTTGCAATAAAACTAAACCTGACGACATTTTTCTTTTCAATGTCGTAACTTGCTCTTTTCTATGACGTTTGATAATAAAACATCATTAAAAAGCCTTTTTACGACATTCTAAGAAAAATGTCATAAATTTTGTGTCGTTAAAAGCACTTTTTGTTGTCGTGAATAGATGGAAACCTGATTGAAGCCCACTAATGATCCAACGTTACAACTGAAAATAGTGGTGGTCGCACCCAAGCCTGCCTTAATTCCAATTCATTACACCCACCCCTATCACCAGCACAATCGTAGTCCTCGTGATACCATCCTCCATCTTTTATCAAAAAGTACTATAATTTTTTAGTTAGTTGGCTTAGTTGTAGTTATATATTTTTGTTTTTCTCTGTTGATTTTTTTTTAATCAACATATGAAAAAAAGAAAAGGTAAATAGTAAAAAACTTTTACATGATTTGATTAATATCTTTTACCTTCTACAACTAAAAGGTTAGTCATTTGATAATTTAGTCATGTTTAAAAAAAAAAAACTTTTACTTTTAATTAAATGTTTTTGTGACTAAAGTTTAGTCACAATAAAGTAAATTTAGCGAGAAAAAGAGTTTGGTTGTTGAATGTGTAATTTCTTATAATTTTTTGTAGCTAATATTTTTAGTCACGAAAGGTTGTTACTCTTTAGCGACTAAGTTTTGGTCGTGAAATAATACTTTCAATGACGAAATTATTTTAGTCGTAAAAGTTTGGTCTTCCCTCCATTATTAATATTTGGCGCCATAATGTTTTGTGACTAAATATGCCTTTAGTCACTGAATCTATCTTTTTAACAACTAACGGGTTAGTCGTCAATAGACTTGGTGTCGAAAACATTATATTTCTCGACCAAATATTTTTGTGACTAACTTTTAGTCGTAAATGATAGATTTAGCGACTATAAGTATTTAGTCGCTAAAAGTTTAGTCGCTAGCGACTAAGTTTTGGTCGTGAAATAATACTTTCAATGACGAAATTATTTTAGTTGTAAAAGTTTGGTCTTCCCTCCATTATTAATATTTGGCACCATAATGTTTTGTGACTAAATATGCCTTTAGTCACTGAATCTATCTTTTTAACGACTAACGGGTTAGTCATCAATAGACTTGGTATCAGAAACATTATATTTCTCGACCAAATATTTTTGTGACTAACTTTTAGTCGTAAAATGATAGATTTAGCAACTATAAGTATTTAGTCGCTAAAAGTTTAGTCGCTAAAACTGCAATTTCTTGTATCTTATATAATAAAATGTTAGGGGATGCAAAGTTTGGGGCCCGTTAGGATACTTCCGCGCGTATTAATCGAGCAAATCTACATATGATCTCTTGAAAGCGAAATATATAAATATTTTTGTAATTGTACTACTTCTTCCAATGGACGTTGGACCGCATAGTCAGCACCCAAACCAGCAAAGCCTTTTCTGACGAACATGATAATGTGGTCCTTCGGTCTTCTTGTTGGGGAACTTGTCTTCTCACATAATTCTGCTTTTTCTTTTGGGCAGAATTTTATAATTCTAATAATATATAGTCATCACATATTATAATAAATCATGATATGTCATAATAAATAGATATATACATAGTTCTATCTGAACTTCATTAGAATAGTTCTGATATATATATGCTACATAACGGACTAAAAGTATTATATACTCGACTGTAGAATTGTTGTTATATTATTGATATTTACGATAAAACATGCTCAATACATAATTTGATTTGATCACATATATATTTACCTTTTTGTATCTTCTTGCATTATATCATATGAAGAAAATAATATATATATATATATATTGTTTTCATATATTAATTAATTAAATATACATAAATAATACACACATAAGTTCCCAAAAAAATAAAAACCACACATATGTACACGTAGACATAAAATGTAGATTTTTCTCCTAGAAAATAGTTTTGAAGGTGTCAAGTCTTGAAAATTAATTATAGTTTCTTAAAAAAGTATAATTAATTAATAATATAAAAAACAATATTCTCCCTCTATTATATCTAGATGAGTCTACATATATATCTTATCTCTTGCATTAAATATGAATACTATATTGTCTGGAATGTATTAAATGAGACTCACTTATACACGAGGATACATGGGTTCATCTTTTTGTTTTTTTTATTTTTCGTGGGGCACAATAAATATAAAATGTTAAACTACGAGGGACTATTAGAATCTTAATTATATGTATTTCCTGAATAAATACGTGTCAAAAGTTAGCAGGAAAACAACAAAATTAAAATGAGTATGTATAGTTTCACACATTTTCTGGCAGTTTTAAGACAAATTAAGTCAGATTTATATATATAATTACACAAAGCAATAAGTACTCTTTCTCGAATGCCTATATATAAAATGGATTCAAGAAATTATGAAGCTTGTGACGAAGATATATATATATATAGCCATAGCCATATGAAAAACTCTAGTTATCGATAGTAGTGCAAAAATATTTGCTAATAACATCCAACTACATAATGTTAAGAGAAATTAGAATTTGTAGTCCTCTGTATTTTTTGCATAATTCATTATGTGTGTATGGTGGTCCCATTTTCCTTTTTTACCACGTGTATAGGAGGTTATTCTTTGCTCTTGTCTTCTTTGTATATAGGCTGATTCATGCCTTTTTGTAACATATACTGAAAATACCAAATATACAAGAAATTATCCAAAAACCCTTTTCTGTAAATCTTCCTCTCTCATCTTCTTTCTTCTTTCCTCTTCTTCTATACTCTAATTTCTTAACTTGGTATCAGAGCTTTCTCTACGTTGTTCTTATGGAAACAACAAAATCAATTTCTGAATCACCTCCATCTCAAGAACAGAATCCCATCACTACTTCACCTTCAACAATGGGTCTTTCTCAGCTTCCAAACCTCACTGTTGCAAACCCTTCCAATACTCCCCAACTTTCAATCAAGCTAGATGACGACAATTTCCTCCTATGGAAGAATCAGATGCTTAATGTCATCATAGCTCATGGTTTTGAAGAATTTATTGATGGCTCTAGACTTTGTCCTCCTAGATTCCTCAACGTGGAACAAGGTGAAATCAACCCCCAATATACTGTTTGGCAAAGGTATAATCGTCTACTTATGAGCTGGTTTTATGCTTCACTCACTGAGAATTCTCTAGCACAAATAGTGAGCTATAACACTGCGTTTGAGATTTGGGAAGCACTTAATCAGATTCATGCATCATCGTCTATCTCTCAACTCTCCACTTACAGAACACAAATTCAGAGTATCAAAAAGGGTGGTTTGACTGCTATGCAATATATTCAAAAACTCAAGAGTCTTTCTAATCGTCTAGCTTCCATTGGAGAACCTGTTTCTAAGAAAGACTATCTGATTTACTTGTTTAATGGACTTGATCAACATTACAATGGGTTTGTGTCCTCTGTAAGTGCTAGATCTGATTCACCTACTGTCGAAGAAATACACAGTCTCTTGTTGAACTATGAGTACCGTCTTGAGCAACAAAGCACTGCAGCCAATTTGGATCCAGTTCTGGTTAATGTAGCAGCAACATCGCAACCACCATTCCCCAAAAACAATTTTCCAAACAGAAATTTTCCCCACCAAAACTTTCCCAAACAGAATCCCTTTCACAACTTCAATCACCAACCTCGAACTCTCTTCAATCCATCTCAATCTGGTCTTCTTGGAAAATCACCAAATCAACCTCAAAACCAACCATGGAAACCAAAAAGTTCCTATCCTATTGAAGAAAAACCTAAATGCCAAATCTGCAAGAAATTTGGCCACACAGCCGACATTTGCTACCATAGAGCTGATCTGAATTACAGACCACAACCCAAACCTCAAGTTCACAACACCATGTTCTATCCATACCCTTCTTCCCCTCAACAAGCTGCTCAACCATTAACCACACCAACAAATCCCTTCACTATACCAGACAATGCTTGGTTTATGGACTCTGGAGCTACACATCACTTCACACCAGACCTGCAGACACTCTCCAACAAAATTCCGTACCAGGGATGTGACCAAGTGACTGTTGGAAATGGTAAACAAATTTCTATCTCAAACACTGGCTCTACCTTCCTAAACACACCCTCTACTTCCCTGCACTTGAAACATGTTTTGCATACTCCTGAAATATCTCATAATCTAATCAGTGTTCGACGTCTTTGTGTGGATAATAATGTCTCTGTTGAATTTTTCCCCAATTGTTTTGTTGTCAAGGATCTTCGTTCCAAACAAATCCTGCTCCAGGGCAATCTTGACAAAGGTCTCTATAAAGCAATTGCAAATTCCACTCTCCATGATGCAGTTGCTGCCCCTCCTGTTAGCTTCATCTCTCACACCTCCAATGTCTCCAAGCTTTCCAACTTATGGCACAATCGTTTAGGACATCCAGCTTTTCCCATAGTGAACAAAGTACTTCAAAGTTGCAATCAAAAGAGTTTTCCAGTATCACAATTTGATTTCTGTAATTCATGTCAATTTGGAAAGAGTCATAGGTTGCCCTTTGTTAATTCCTCCTCTCGAGCTGTACAACCTTTTGAACTCGTTCATACAGATTTGTGGGGTGCTTCCCCTGTGGTTTCAGTTACTGGAATGAAATATTTTATTTTATTTATTGACGACTACTCTCGTTTTTCTTGGATTTACTTTCTCAAAGCTAAAAGAGATGCTTTTCCCACCTTTATCAAATTCAAAGCTCTTATTGAAACTCAATTTGAAGCAAAAATTAAAACTGTACAAACTGATGGTGGTGGTGAATATGCCACTTTTACTCCTTTTCTCACAAATTTGGGAATTCTTCATCGTTTGTCATGTCCTATCACTTCCCAACAAAATGGCCGTGTGGAGAGGAAACATAGGCATGTAGTTGAAGTTGGATTATCAATGATGTCTTTTGCCTCCATGCCTCTCAAATACTGGTCATATGCCTTCCATACAGCTATTTATCTTATAAATCGTCTTCCCACTGCTCTTAACTCCTACAAATCTCCCTTTGAAGTGTTGTATAACAAAATTCCTTCTTATTCCATCCTCAAAGTCTTTGGTTGTTCTTGCTTTCCTTGTCTTCGTCCATATAATAAACATAAACTGGAATATAGATCACAAGAATGTGTTTTTCTAGGCTATAGTTCTCAACACAAAGGCTATATTTGTCTTAGCAAATTCACTGGCAGAATCTATATTTCCAGACATGTTGTGTTCAATGAGTTCTCCTTTCCCTTCTCCTCTGACTCTCCATCCACTAATCCTTCCTTCTCACCTATTATCCAATCTATTCCAGTTCCATTGTCAAATCCGTCGTCTCATGACATACCATTTCCTTCTCCAACACCTACACCACCACAAGACTCTGAGTCACCCTCTCATTCTTGTCCTCCCTCCACATCGGATTCTCAACTTAGTCATTTTTCCACACAATCGTCTTCTACTGTTCCATTGATTATTGATATAGCAGGAGACATGCACGACACTATCCACTCTTCTACACCTCCCTCACCACCTCCCCCACCCCCACCACCTCCCCAAAACACTCATCCAATGAGAACAAGACTAAAAGCTGGCATTGTCAAACCTAAAATCCTACAAGCCTCTTCCACAATCCCAGATTTCCATGAACCTTCTACTTTCACCCAAGCTGCCAAACATAACCATTGGAATCAAGCTATGGTACTTGAATATGAGGCCTTACTAAAAAATGGTACATGGAATTTGGTCCCTCCTCCTTGTTCTCATCAACCAGTGGGCTGCAAATGGGTATAAAAAGTCAAATTAAAGCCTGATGGCAATATTGAGCGTTACAAAGCCCGATTAGTAGCGAAAGGCTACCATCAAACTGAGGGAATTGATTACTTTGAAACATTTAGTCCTGTAGTTAAGCCTACCACAATTCGACTTGTTCTTAGCTTAGCTACACATCTCTCATGGAACATTCAACAGCTTGATGTGCACAATGCTTTCCTCCATGGTGATCTCCAAGAGGAAGTTTACATGACCCAACCTCCTGGATTCATTCACCCTCAATTTCCTCACTATGTCTGTCAACTTAAAAAGGCTATATATGGCCTCAAACAGTCTCCCCGAGCATGGTTTACTAAACTAAGCTCTTGGCTTGTTGACTGGGGATTTATTGGCTCCAAATCAGATACTTCCATGTTTGTCTACCACACTAATATTGATGTTCTCATAGTTCTTGTTTATGTTGATGATATATTAGTGACTGGTAACAACACAAATCTGATTCAAAAACTCATTGGTGCTCTAAACTCCACCTTCTCCCTCAAAGATTTGGGTGCATTACACTATTTTCTTGGAATTGAAGCTTTCAGGACAAATGACAGTTTACACTTGAGCCAGTCTAAATACATTCATGATCTACTAGCACGGTTGGACATGCTTGATTGCAAACCTTTGCCAACACCACTATCTCCGACAATTCCTTTATCACTTTATGATGGTGTTCCTCTCTCTGATCCTACTCAATATCGAAGTATTGTTGGTGCTTTGCAATACTGTACTTTGACACGTCCTGATATTGCCTACTCTGTTAACAAACTATGTCAATTTATGCATAACCCAACTGCAAGTCATTGGCAAGCAGTCAAACGGGTTCTTCGATACCTCAAGGGTTCCCCTACCTTTGGTATTTCTTTTTCCACCAAATCAGACTTCACATTGACTTGTTATACAGATGCTGACTGGGCTACATCCGTTGATGATCGACGAAGCACAGGGGGCCATTGCTTGTTCTTGGGATCCAATCTTATTTCTTGGTCTTCCTCTAAACACAAAGTGGTGTCTCGCTCCAGTACAGAATCTGAATACAGAGGTATTGCCAATGCTACTGCAGAAATTATATGGGTTGAATCACTCTTAAAGGAACTTGGTGTTTCACTATCATCCACTCCTCTCCTTTTGTGTGACAACATAAGCTCCACATACCTTGCCGCCAATCCAGTCTTTCATGCTCGTACCAAACATATTGAGGTGGATTATCATTTTGTCAGAGAACGAGTTATGCGGCGACAACTTGAAGTTCAGTTTGTGCCATCATCTGATCAACTTGCAGACACCCTTACAAAAGCTCTTGGCACCACAGAGTTTCTCCTTTTTCGATCCAAACTCACTGTTCTTCCCAGACCAGTCAGTTTGAGGGGGGATGTTAAGAGAAATTAGAATTTGTAGTCCTCTGTATTTTTTGCATAATTCATTATGTGTGTATGGTGGTCCCATTTTCCTTTTTGCCACGTGTATAGGAGGTTATTCTTTGCTCTTGTCTTCTTTGTATATAGGCTGATTCATGCCTTTTTGTAACATATACTGAAAATACCAAATATACAAGAAATTATCCAAAAACCCTTTTCTGTAAATCTTCCTCTCTCATCTTCTTTCTTCTTTCCTCTTCTTCTATACTCTAATTTCTTAACTCATAATACATTAATTAATCTCCGAAATAACAGAAATTTGACACAAGGAGATCATGAGGGTGTTGTGCTTGTGCCCCATGATCTTCTTGATCATGATAGCGTTGATGATCACCTTTTTAATTTACTTGTGATGTGGGCCCTCATCATCAATATCAGATGATCATGCTGATGTGATGATGTTATTATTGCCTCTCTGATCAATGCCTTGTTGACACCTTCATTTCTTGATTTGCTGCTTTCGCTTTCACCTGATAAGAATACTGCCTCCTCTTCCTCTTCCTTCCTCAACGTCTCATCCTCTCTTGCCTCCATTATTGTTCCTCTGTTGCTTCTTTCATAGCCTCTCAACACCCTTGTACATACATACATACATAGATACATATATATATATATATATATATTAATATATATCACTTTTTGGTCTGTTTTGTTTTGTTTTGTTTGTTATGTACACATGTATTTGATTTTGAAATTAATATATATATCACTTTTTGGTCTGTTTTGTTTTGTTTTGTTTGTTATGTACACATAGATTTGATTTTGAAATTATTATATATATATATATACACACACACTAGCTATAATAAAAGAGTGGATCCCTATTCATAGTTATTTTTTTAGTAATAAAAAATAGTGTATTTTGATGCCTTTTTTTTTTTTTTTTCCCCGCTGTCTTTTACTTTTTATACTTGCACAGCCACAGTTTGATCACCTCCCGCGTGTTGCAAGTGCAACTTTTTCAAGAATTTGGACATTAGAGCTTACGGAGACAAGCATTTTAATGCACTTTACAAAATTGTCATTGTATTTGAGAATTTTGTTTTTTAAAGTGTTTTTTTTTTTTTTTTTTTACTTTCTAAAAATATCAATTTATTTTAGCCTATGTTTTGTATTTCATTTCATTTTGAATTAAATTATACTTTATAACTAGTTTTTATCTTTTTATAAAAAATTCAACAAAAATTATAACTAATTTTTAAAAAATCAACCAACTTCAACTTAAATATTTTATTTTATTTCAAACTCAATCTGAATACTAAATACATCATTGGATTAATCAAGTTCAAAATGTCTTATATATATATATATAATATATATATTAACATGATAAAAGAGCTAAAGATTAAGCAAATGTAGTGAAGGAGAAGTTATTTTCCCCCCTTTTGGTCAAGAAGAGTGAGTTAAATTTTAAATTTTTTATATTCCGTCACCGTTCTTCACGTACCGTTTTTGTGCTTTTTTATTTTCTCTAAAAATTATTTTTTTACTGCAAAATCGTTTTGCTATTCAGTTTCTATTTCATTTTCTTTTAATTCTCTTTCTTGTAACCTCTTTCTATTTTGTTTCATTTTCTAATATTTTTCTTTTATTTTTAGTCCCCCACCCCCCCCCCCCCCCCTCTTAAGTTTTAACTTATACTTTGCATGTAACTTCTTTTTTTTTTTTTTTTTTTACCCTTCATTTTCTTTGTATTAAAAGCTCAATGTCTCATCACTAATATTAACTTTCTCACTAAAAACTCTAATATTCTTAATTATACAAGTTTAATTGTGGTGAGGCCTCTTTCCCTTCTTTTCATGATTAAGTTTATGTGTCATTTTTAGTTTTTCTGATAAACTAAAGGGCATAAGGTTTTCCCTCTATTTGGATCTTTTTTTCAATTTTAAATGGAAGATTATTATCTATATTATTGTTATTTTGAATGATTTCAGTACATATAATTAGTTCAGTTGCTTTGTTATGAAGAGTTATTGGATTACTTACTTATAATACATTTTTTCCCTTTTGTATTTGACATTAGTGGATTATAGTTCAAGAAATTATACTTAAACAATCTAATTACTAAATAACGTGACTATTACTAGTATTTTACTAATCGTTTTCATTTTTATCAAAACTTTTATTATCGATAACAAATGAAAAGTACAAATTTTATAAACAGAATTATAAATGGATTAGAATGTTTTAGGTAATAAATATAATGTTATCATAATTCTATGATAAAATATATATCCTTTCCTTAGACTGTTATTAACGTATTTTTTAAGAAAAAATTTTCTTTATTTATCCATATTTATATATTGATTTATATATTTTACATTATAAAAATTTTAATTTTAATATAATACAACACGTCCTTTAATTAGTACTAGTATATATGCAAACGAAAGACCAATCTTCTCTTATCCAAAGCGGAAAGAGGAGGGCTCATGAGAAGGAGTGGTTTGGGAGTAAAGGGTATACGTATCAAATCCTGCCTGCTTGTTTCCCGTGCAATCCCTCACAAGCTTACACGCGTCTGCTTTCGCCAGCTATTATATAATCATCACTGTCCTTTTTCATTACTTTATTATTTTTCCTTATTACATTTATATTTCTTATGATTTATTTGGAGGATAAATTTTATTTATTTTTTTATAAACGTACAATGTATAATATAATATACATTTGGATGTTATTATTTATACATTGTGTTTGAATTTAGTAGGAGTTTGAATTATTTATATTTAAATAGTTATTTTAATGTATATTAATAAGAGGGATAATATGTGATGTAACTCATAAAAATATATTAAAAAAGTATATGGATATGTAAAATAATTGTATTGTTGTTCAAGTATATTTGTCTTACAATGAAATATAATAGATACTCATGCACACTTTGCATTGTATTAATGGGATATAATATAAAACAAATGATGTTTTTAAAGGCATTATTAGGTTTTCATTTTAGGAAAATACTAATGTAATGCCATTTTCTTTTAAACAATTAATGAATATTAGAGATGCGTTTGGTTTCAAGATTCAAATATAAAGTTTTCATCTTAATTTTTATTTATTTTTTCTAAAAAATCAATAAAAATTATAATTTATTTTTGAAAAGTCAACCAATTTGAACTTAAAAAGTTTATTCTAAATCTGAACATCAAACGCAAGCTAACAACAAATATATAATAGAATTTTTGCATTTGTATACGGGATTAATCTAATCAGTAATAAGATGAATGAATTATACTCGGGATGTCAATTTTCTCCCATGACTCGTAGTTAAAGTAACGGGGATAAAGAATTATTATTAATGGGGTTTAGGATTGGGATGAGGACTATTCTTGTGTTTTCCCCTACTCACTCCAATATGTAATTAAGAAAAAAAATTATAAATCTTATTCATCTTCAACTTGTATTTTTGTATTACTCCTAATCTTTAATACTTCATATATACATTTATTTGTTGGAATTTGATTTCTAATTTTGTTAGATCATTGGATTTATGATGAAATATAGCATATTTTTTTGTTTATAAATTGTTAACTATTTTGTTGATTATGAATATTAACGATAAGGATTGGGACAAATACAGAAAAGACATTGCCAATAAAGATTCTCCAATCCGTTCCCGTCTCGGTTGCCTATTGTGATTTGTGTCTCCTTTTGTATCTATGAATCAACAAACTTGTACATGTCTTTACATAAAGAGTTCCAAACACCAACGTTTATGCACCAGTTTGAGGGGTAATGCTAGCAAACACAAGAACAAATCTGAGTTGGTAAATTTATTTGTAAATTTTGTTGTAAATTATTAGCTACCTTTTTTTAGCCTCGTTATAGTTGGTATAATTTTTCACAAGGAGACTCCTCCAATGGCCTTTCTATATGTAGCAACAAAACCTATTTACATAATAGGATAACTAATAAAGTCTAGTGATGACAAAAACTATGGTGGTATGGTTACATTGTATGCATAATTTAACAGTAATTTTATACATTATTCCGTCGAAAAATAAAGAGTTCGAATCCTCATCCTCAATTAATAATAAAAAAGAAAAAAACCTGCACCAAATCTCCAAATCGTAAGAGGTAAGCTTGATTTCAGCCGAACCGCTTTAGATCTTTTGTTCCTCTTTTCTCAAATCACATTCTTTTTAATTTTCCAATCAAATCCTATTCTAATCATTTAGTTGAACTTATGGTCTACAAATTTTACCATCAATAACTAGAATGCCAAAATCACAATTTTCATTCCAGACTATCTATAATATCCACATGTTTTATATAAATATAAATATAAATATATATATATATATATATGTAAATTAGTTATTGGGTATATAATCATACGAGTCAAACTTAAATTTAAGAAAACTCAGATCGTAATGAATCTTAACGAGAGTTAAAATTAGGATGGAAGTAGTGAACATGACATAATTGGATTTTTTTTTCAATTTGTCAAATTCAAGAAATTGAAAGTAAGATTTTTTTTAAAAAAAAATTTAAGTTATAGAATTTTCAGATGTTGTAGAATTACCACTACTCCAAGCTTATAGGTTTTCAACCTCAATTCAAGAAATAAAAATTAAGATTTTTTTTTATAAAATTTTAAGTTATAGAATTTTCACAGAGTTTTGGCATTACTGCTACTCCAAATTTGGAGGTCTTCAACCTCAATAATTGGAGTCCGTTGCATTGCTTTTCGAAATTTAGGGACTCAATTGCACAGGAAAGATATTTAAGGTCAAAAATGACGAAACGTGATAAGTTAAGTGCTAGAGGAATCAAAACCCAAAAAATAATAAAAATTGTGCACATTGATTTCCTTTAGAAAGGTGGAAAGGTGGAAAGAGGAGAGAGTAGGGTTCTCCAGCCGGCAAAGCTCAAGAATCGAGCACTTTAAGTTTAAGGTAAGTGATTATGGATATTTTTACTTTTGAGGAGGAAGGGATAGTTTCTTCCACGGAGTCAAAAGATATGAAATTAAGAGAAATAAAATAATAATTAAAAAAACATTGTTATCGTATATATCTCTAATTTTTTTTTGGTCATTTTCACTTTGTTTATGATATTTAAAAACTCTCATTTTAACTTCTAAATTATGAATTAGTCACGTTTAAACCTTTTTGTTAAAATTTCTGTTAAAAATTAGTGGAAAAAAAAAACCGAGTTACGTATAATCATGTGTTTTCTTTTATATTTGTGTTTTTTTAAAAAAAATATTAACTTTAGGGATTTAATAAGACTAATTCACATTTTTTTTTTGTCTGTATTAAAACCAAAATACTAATAAAAAAAGATTAAACGATACTAATTCAAAATTTAAGGGAAAAAGTGAAAGTTTTAAACTTTTAAGGAGCAAAATAAAATTGATCTTAAAATTTAGGGTATACATGAAATTGATAAAAAACAAGAAACCCAAATTCCCAAAGACAAAACGGAAACCCTAATTCGAGAAACGGAGAAATCCTAAAATCCTAAACCCTGAAAGAAAAGGAGCCCTTTTTTAATTTTTAATTTTTAATTTTTAATTTTTATTTTTATTTTGATCAGTCTTATGCCCGAAACCCTAAACCCAGCTCTTCTTGCATTACGGCCTCGCCAAGTTGTTCTTCTTTCGAAGCAAAACATGAAATCCGACTCCAACACCTCCCTCAATTCCGGGCACAACTCTCTTCTTCTTCACTCCGTCGCCCGATTTCTCGATCGCAATGGCTTTTCCAAAACCCTCAAGAAGTTTCTCTCTGAATCCCATATTCAGGTCCGTTCTGTTCCTGTTCTGTTCTGTTCATCCCCATTTCTGTTTGGCTGCCCAGAAAACGCAGGAATCAACTGAAACAAATAGGACCCTTTTTGTTGTTTTTTTTATTTTAGTTTCTTGCTTCACTTCCCGAGCTACAAGTTAACATTTTTTTGTTATTATGTTCATAATCATAGGAACCCTTTAATGATTCCGGAAAAAGAAAAACAAAAAACAAAACAAAACAAAAAGAGAACTCTTTTATGGTTTTAACAAAAAAAAAAAGGGAACGCTTTTATTGCAAAATCATATCTTGCAAGAAAATGTGAGATGAATGGTTTTGTTCTGGGCAGGTATAGGTTATTTTGTTCCTATAGTTATATTGATTCTGAAATGAAAATGAAATTTCAGCTTGGAATGTGGTTGCCAAACACCATTTTCAATCCGAAATGAAAATGAAATGCCGTAAAATTTCGTACCTTTAGATTTTAAGTCAAGGGAACGAGTAGATTTTTCTTATAAATGGTCCTTAAGTTAACATGTGAATATTGTCACTCTTGTTGCAGGTAGATGCTTTGAAGGATTCCTCGCCAGATTTGGAACAACTTTACATCAAGTACATCGAAATGGGGTAGGATGAATGTTCTCTTTTCTTTTGTTCTTACTGGTAAGATGATATAATTGCCGTTATCGGATTTAGAATCAACTAGTTACTACATACGTAATTGGAAAAGAATTAAAATGCAACTGAATGAGTTTTGATGGACTCTGTTTTGTGTTTACGGACGAGTTGGAAAATTTTCATTAATTTTAGGTTCTCTTCTTTTTGGTCAATTGGAGCTACAGTTCGAGGCTGTGCTCACTTTTAATTTTACTTTTAAAATCACTGCGTTATCTTTATTTCAAATCTGTTGCTCTAAAATTATCAAATTACCAAGAAGAATATCTATTTTAAATTGAATGGTTAACTGTATATTTGACTATTTTTGCTTTCACTGTTAGACTCAAGTAGTCTTTGCTTGCCTTGGAAAATTTTGGTTTCGTCTGTGCTTCTGCGAGTTGCTATCTGTTATTATCATTCAAACTTCAAACTACAAAGAAAGATATGATAGAGAAAGAATAGTCGGTGAAAAGGATGAAGTTTTCCATGCCAAAAAAGAAAACATGATTAATTAGAAAAAGAAAACAATTTTAACATCCTTTCCAACTTAAACAAGTTAAGTTAAGTTAAGTGGATGATTTTTATATCCTTCTAGCAAGAAAAGCATAGAGATGCTAATAAGTTGTCTTTCCTATCAACAATTAATATCTGCAAACTTGTTCTAAAAGACTTGTTTGTTCATTCCCGGCCATATGACTCAAACATACATGTTCTCCATAAATTGCAAAAGGTCATTTATTTTTTGATTTTTAGTCGTACTCATTATCATTCTATTACTAAGTCGTGACATGATAATCTCATAATCTTTTGTTTAATTCAGTGATGATGCCAAGACAAATTTGAAGAGCCAGAAAGAGCAAGGTAAGGGAGCCAAATTCGTGTCTGTCTGTGTTCCGTGAATTAAACAATATCTGTGGAAAGGAACACGATGTGGAAAGAAAATAAAAATGGGGTTTTTAAAGACTTGAAGTAGAGAGTTGTTGCACCCTTTTTTTTTTAGCTGCTTGCTATTTGGTTGTTGCTTCGTTTCTATTTCTTTAATTATTGAAATTGAAGGTTTCTCTCTTCACCTTGAAGTTTGTTCCTGGATATCGAACGAGTACTCCTTATTTTATGTATTTGCCTCTTCCAAAAGTTTAATGGAGATGCCATTTACACATAAATGCACATGTGCATGCGATTCATGCATGGTTGAGAGCATTCTACAAAAATATATTTGCGTACACACTCATTGAAACTGGTGTGAGTAGAGCTTGCTGTTGATGATCGATCTTGATCTTGATCTTGTTCCAAAATCATTTAATTGCAGATAAGCAAGTCGGCACAGATGAAGGGAAGAAGCTTGAGCCACAGCCCAAGGAGCCCGGTAAAGATAGGAAGGACAAAAAGAAGAAGAAAAACAAGTTAATTTCTGAATCAGAATCAATACCCAGTACAGCTGAAGAAAAACTTGCAGATGCCACTGATACCGAGACACATAAGAAAAAAGGTAAAGACAAGGAGAAAAAGAAGAAGCCATCGACACACGATTCTCTTATTGATAATGTTGATTCCAAAGCTGTGAATTCTACCGCATTGGATACTAATGGTGCCCCAGTGGAGGAGAAAAGTTCCAAGTCTAAATCTAAGAAGAAAAAGAAGGATGATTCGAAGGATATAACTGTGAATGGTTCTGCAGTTGATGATTCCAAAACGTCTGAGGCGGATGCTGTTGGGGAGGGTGATAAAGGTTCTAAGAAGAGAAAAAGATTGGTTTCTGATGAAAATGATTTGAAGCCGACAGATGCAATAGCAACTGAAGAACCGAAACGCAGAAAGATTGAAGGTATAGTTGAAAATGGGAATTTAGGTAAAAGTGCCGAGAAGACCTCCATGCAGAAATCAAATGAGAAACAACTTAATGGCTCAGCTGAGGTATGGTTGCAAAAAGAACATTTTTAATACATGGTCACCTTCTATCGAAAAACGTAGATATATATATATATATATATATTTTTTCAATAGAGGTGGACCAGGTTTTCATCTCTCTTATCTATTTTGATGGTTTGCATTGATGTTAAATCCCGCCTTTTTTACGTTAACTGTTTATCTCCAAATTTTCATTGCTTTGAACTCTAGAGTACGATGTTTTTCTCTGCAAATACACTAATTACCAATAAAAAAGGGAAAAAAGAAAAAAAGAAAAAAAAGAAAAGAAGAAAGACACACACAAACACAAAACCCACATATATGGATGTATATGTTTTTGTTGAAGATTGATGACAAGCTCACGGTGCTTACGTCATCCAGCCGAAGACTGTTAATGCATTTCAAAGGGTGAAAGTTGAGGAGGTGGAATTTATTGATGAGAGGCTAAAGGATAATTCTTACTGGGCTAAGGTGAATAGACCAAATATTGTTTTTCTCTTTTTCTTCTGCTCAATTCTTTTACCGTGTTTCCTGTCGCTATCTGATTTCCATAATCATTGTTTAATGCAGGACGGTGCAGAGACCGGTTATGGTGCCAAGGCGCAAGAAGTTCTTGGGCAAGTTAGGGGCAGGTGTGTAATATTATGTATCAATTGTTTCTTTTGTGGAATTGGAGATAAGTGGTTTATGTCCTTTGAGTTTCGACTGAGAAGCTATCATCTTGCCTTAATATACTTTGAATTTAATTTTGGCTTAGTAGAACCATTGGTCCCCAACCTGTGACAATATCAATCAAATTCTATCTGAGTCCGACGCACAGAGGCTTCACTCTTGTGCACATAACAGATTACTGTGTTTGTGTTTATAGAATGATACACATACTTTACACGTTTTGGACAATCTTTTTCTTCCTCTATATTGAAATAATGGAACCAAAACTCGCTCATTCTCTTTCTCAGAGATTTCCGGCATGAAAAGACCAAGAAGAAGCGGGGAAGCTACCGTGGAGGGCAGATCGATCTGCAATCACATTCTGTAAAGTTCAACTATTCGGATGACGAATGACAAGAACTTTTTTCCTGCCTGCCGCGGGTTCATTTTTGCTCCTCCATTAGTGGCCTTTGAGCATGTTACAAGAATGCATTTGTTCATGGAACAGAAGTGGTATGTTTTGGTCTGTCTTGTTATTTTGTTCCATGTTTAAGCCAAATTCTGCACAAACAAATAACATCGATAGACACTTCCTCCTCTCTTTTTTTTTTTTTTTTTCCCTAATATTTATATAAATTTTTGGGGTGTGGATGTGGCCAAGCAAAACTAATGGTTCTCCAGACTGAGGAGTTTTCAAACTTCTATTATTAATTACTAGTACTATAGAAGAACTAGGTGTTAGAAGTCTTTGCTGAGACATTTGGGGATTGCGTCGAGGGAGTCAAGATGGGAAATTTCTCGTCGGTTTACGAATGACCAACCATGGCGACTAGCGTGCTCAGCAGATTTGAAATCTGGCTAGTGTTGAGATCTTTTTTTTTTCTGTTTTAAATGGAAAATGGGGGTGTTGAAATTTTTAGTCAATGAGGGATATAAGCTCAAGGTCTTGAAGTTCATCATATTTTGTGCCTTTTTAAAATTATTATTATTATTATTTTTTATAAGTTCATCATATTTTGTGCGTTGGTCTTTAACAAATCATGAAAGTCTCATTATGACTAGGTAGGGTGTTTGGTATCAATGAATAGTAGAACAAATAGTAAAATTGGTGGAAAAGGGGAAAAAAAAAATTTAGAGATATTGTTTCAAAAAATGATCCCAAACAGCCTAAAGCCTTAGCCACAAATAGGTTGTTAAATTTCAGAAAAACTTATTTAATTTTTGTGTCATGAGCCAAAAACTAGCACAAAAAAAAAAAAAAAAAAAAAAAAGATTTAGACTGTAATGTGCATTAAAAAAGAAAAAGAAAAAAAAAAGGATGAGGGTCCAAGTGTCAAATTAATGCTAAATTTAGGAAAGATATATAAGTGGCACTTATAATTTTTTTTTTTTCACGCTATTGAAATAAAATGTTGATTCCAATACCATATTTTTAAGTGATATTTATTCTTTATACCAATAATTCCAAATAATGAAATGCTATAGGATTCGAAATAAAACGTTTAAAAATTAATTGATAGTTACAAGATTTTAAATAAAATGTTATAATTGTCGGATTTATTCCGTTGTGAAATTTGATATATTTTCCATATATATATATATGTATATATATGGCATATTAGGGAACCCCCCCAAAACGCAACAGAGGGCACGTGATTATTTAGTCCATTATTTTCAGTGGGGTAAACACTACAATTTCGTGGAAGTTTCGCACTTGAGTCAATCATATATTTCTATATACAATCGCGCATAGATATATACACCAAGTAATGTACAAGTTAGTGATCTAAGCACAATTCTTCCACAAACAAACGCAAGATAGTAATGGTACGCATTGTCATCATGAGTAAGTTACAAAGAAATTTCGTGAAGAATGTGATTTCTGTAACTACAAATAGAGAAAACAGACCCACATATATATATATATATATAGACACACGCACACATACGCACACATACGCACTCGCGCACGTATATATATATATATATATAAATGAAACTGACAACTACTGGTTTTTTTTTTTCCTTCAAAAGGGGGGGGGGGGAGGCATGTCTTGCGGAATATAAAAAGGGAAAAAAAAAAAAAAAACAACAACAACAGAAACGAAAAACTTTGAGGTCGAGAACCATGTTTTAAGTATCTCTTTATAATTTTATCCACTCTAATATTAAAATTGATAATTTTAATATAATAAAATGATAAAATTATCAACTTTAATGTCGTGTTGGGCATAAATATAAGGACTTTTTTACATATAACTCACTTATTTTAGTCTTAGCTCCCACTGAATTATTTCTTTATTCTCAATATATACCACCCAATGTTAAATGTTGTTATCTTTCTTTTGTAAGCTTCTTCTCCTTCTTCTTCTTCTTCTTCTTCTTTCTCTCTTTTGTTTTGTTTTGTTTTGTTTTTTTTTTTTACCCCTAGTTTCTGATACATATATATATATATATATGTTTCTTGTAGTTCAAGGCATCTAGATCGTCGAACATATGCTTATCCTAGTAGGAAGGTTGATCGTGATGTGTATCCCAATTCCTACCAGACGAAAAGTAGGGTTTAAAAAATTGCAATATATATGATGCACACACACACACATACACATACACATACAAGTGTCTTTGTCTCTGATTCTTTGTTGATTCCGGTGGTTTACGGCACGCATAATATTTCATCAACCTTCCTGGTGGCTTCCTATCTACATGCTTTTTCCTCTCCAATATGAGGAGGTATGCTTTTATCTCTTTTCTCTTTTCTCTTTTCTCTTTTCTCTTTTCTCTTTTCTCTGTTTCCTTTAATTAGAAATTAATTGTGAGGTATGCACACACACACACACACACACACACACACATATATATATATATATATATATTTATTTCAAAAGTTTCTTCTTATTTATGTGTATATAACTTTTTTTAAAAAAATGATCTGCTTATTCTATAATAATTTGTTCTTGAACTTGCCATTTCGAAACCGTAAAATATTTTTCTTTATCCGCTCTCCTTTGATATCGGTCGATGATGCAATTTGAACTAGATTCGACAAACAAGAGAATCCAAAGCCTCATCTCGAGTCATATTAGCATATTGTTCTATGTTCTATTGAAAATCCGAATAGTTCTTTCTCTTATTCCGACCCGGTGAGCTATGGTAACTTAAGTAATTAATAAATGATTTGGAACCACTCAAGTGATTTTGGTGATCGATGCTTACTAACGAATTTCGGTTAAAGCGACTGCTTATGTTTAAAATAGAGAGATTTATGTTAATACGAAATAAATTTATGCGGATAAAAAGGACAAATTGAAACATAAGTGAAATAAATGATGATGTTTAATTAGCCCGTGAAAACTGTTTTTTTTTTTTTTTTTTTTTTTTTTTTTATATAAATGGAAAATTGAATCAAACGTGGAAACGATCTTTCTTGCCGACAACGTTAGGTTTGGACTTTAAACATAACATTAAAAAATAAGCATCTTGTTTTTGACTTTTTAGGATAGAGGAAAAAGAATGAGTCATTTCCACGATTAATGAGAAAGGGAAAAAAGGGAACATAAATAAGAAAAATAGGTTTAGATAGACCGCTTGCAAGTCAAAAAATTTATAATAAATAATAGTAAACAACAAATTTATTAGATAAATAATATATTTATTATAAATAAATTTGTTATTTATCATTTTGTATTTAAATACTTTAAAATCTTGTTATTTACTTTATTCGAATTTCGTAAAAATACTATTTATTATAATTTTGAAAAACATTTTTTTTTTTTGGGAAGAAATAGACTATGAATGAGGAAAAGAAAAGAGATAATGGGTTATTTGAAGGATTGCCTGTAAAAAATCAAATCTCTAGATTATCTTAATTATGATAACTTCAGCTTCTTTTTTTTTTTGTTTTTTTGTTTTTTTGTTTTTTTGTTTTTTTGTTTTTGTTTTTGTTTTTTTTGGTTTCAAAATAACATTAGTATGCAAGGTAAAAAATACAAACAAGCATTTAAGAATGGTAACAAACATAACCATATTGTCTATATCTATTTTAAGGGGCATTTTTCACCATTTTCTGTGATTTTTTTAAAACCATATCACAATATGATATCAAAATTGGGTTATTTATCTTTTTAATACATTTTGCTTTTATGCAAGCAATGCATTTTCTTTTATTTCCCTTAAATTCTCTCCATCAATTTCTTTCTTTCTATTTTTCATCCCTATCGAAGATCATATTATTTTTGGTAATTACATAAATACCCCCTAACAATCATAGGTATAGCCATGATATGGGGTCTCGTTGTCCCTGCCATTTCTTGAGGGTTTGAGCTTTCTTTTTCACGAGAAACCGTGTCGAAGGCTCTAAGCCTGTCCTTTTAACAAATTATTTCTAAATGTGATATCTTTTTTCTTTCCTTTTTTCTTCTTTTTCTTTTTCTTTTCCTTTTTCTCTTTTTATTTTTTTTATTTTTTAAATCAATGACAATGACATTGATTAATAAGTGCACCAAGACATTCCGATTAAGTTGGTAGCTTTTGAACACCTCGTTATTTACCTATTTCACGTGAAATTAAAAATTAAAAGAAAATAAAATGAAGTTCAATAAAAAAACCACTTCAAGAAGGAGAAAAAACACATAAATAACCACTACATAACCATCCTAATGGTATCTACCAGGACAAGTCTGATATCTCATTAGCATCATTTGTCAGCAAAAATCTAAAGGAAAAAATCCGACATACAGAAAAAAAAGTGCATGATCCAAGATAAATGCCCACACTTAAAAAAAAAGGGCAAATGAAATATATATATATATATATATATATATAAATATATATAAAGAAGACCATTTCATAATCCTAGAAAGCAAAAGAAAAATAATTCCAGAACTTACAACTACGATTGAAACTAACGATCGATACTAAATTAAATGATTTGTGAATTTATCTGTACATTAAAAACTTTAAGAAAATTATGAGAAACCATATCCACCAAACCTCCTCATACCGAACAAAACGAAAGCATATGCTATGAAACTTCTAAGAAACTTCATCGGACTTACTCTTGAAGATATTAACCACATGGATGAAGTCATTTTCGATCCACATCAATTGTACCATTAAACTTTCCGATCTTTTCAATATTTAAAATAAAAACAGCAAGTTCTACCTCAAAAGCAAAGGGAAATATTTTAATTTGTATCCAAAATACTAATAAACAACTAAAGGGAGATATTTGAAGTGAAATTTACGTGTGAAAGGATTTTTTTTTTTTTTAATTTTAATTTTTAGATATTTGTGAGTATGTGTAAGGAAAAAAAAAAAAGAAGGTCTATAATTTAATTTTCATACATTTATAGAACGTGGCATGTCTAGCGAATGGAAGCTCTTTTATTGGAAAGCGGTTGTAAGGATCTGTACTCAGCAGACAACAACATGGGAATTAGTTTTCGACAGCTTTGCCGTTTCTTCTTTGTTTTTAATCCACAGTTTTGTTTTGTTCTTTTTTTTTTTTTTTTTTTAATTCACTATTTTAATTCCATGGGAGATGTACTAGAGCAATATTGAATCATTCTAGAGATAATTTTTGAAAAACAATTAAAAATAAGGATTATTACAAAAATTTCCTTCAAAACATAGCACTTATGATACTTTACCTCTTGAATTTCAAAACGTAACATCTACACCCTCCTATTTTTCTCCCTTGAACAAATTTGACCCCTTTATTGTGGATGAAAATTACATATGTCATGCATTTAAGTATGGTTGTTGAAATATTAAATATGTAATTATTATTTTACACTCTATTTTAATGTACATTTTAGATTCTTTGATTTATTTCATAATAAATATGAAAAAAAAAAACATTTATAGAGAACATAAATAAACTCACATATTAAAAACAAAAAGAAAAAAGCTCATACATTAAACTATAATTCTTTGTTTTTTTTTTTAAAGTAAAACGTCCTTAATTTTCTCATCATGTGCACGTCATGTGAGTTTTTTCATTTAAAAAAAAAATAACGACAAGAAGAATGATTTCAAAATTTGAGGAGAACGGATGTTTCATTTTAAAATTCAAAGGGTAAAGTGCTACGATGACTATAATTCAAGTGGATTTTTGTAACTAATATAAAAAATAAGGATTACTATTTACTAAAAAAGTTCAAATTACCCTTTCATAGGTCCTTTCCTTTTTCTTTTCTTTCTTTTGTGTGTGTGGATAAGAAGGCCCTTTGTTTTCTTTTTTCTTGCTCAGCGTGCAGTCAATAATTCTATTTTCACCGTTTTTCTTTCTTTTCACTTTTCACTTTCCTCTTTGCCCTACAAATTAAAAGCATCAATAATTATGTCATAAAAATTCGGTAACTTATTTCTACCAAAAAAATTCGGTAACTTATATTTACTTGAATTCTTTATATTATGCATAGTAATTAACGTGTAAGAAAGTAGTAAATACTGGAAAAAAACTAAAAAGTATATTTTATGTCTTGCACGCCGAAATATGTGTAACAAATTATATACCAAAACCAAAATCTAGTGTCTCTAATAAAGCTAACATATTCTAAAGTGCTCATAAAGAAAACATGAAATTAATACTACGGTCTACAAATCATAAATAGTACTTACTTTCATAATATAAGATAATATATATAAGATACGAAAAAAAGGGACGATATTAACTATCAAGATAAATAAATAACGCTACTCCAACGCGTAGTCATCAACTTTCATACGGCAAGTACTTCTAAGATCTATGCATTTTAAAGGGTTGGATTTGGTCTCATTCAGTTGCCTGTGTCTGTAAATATATATTTTATACACGTGATATTTTGACAGATATATATATATATATATTATATATTTATTTATAATTATAAAAGCTAGACTACATATGTGTATGCATAAAAATATACTCTTCTACCCGTAGATCGGATAGGTTGGATCATAACTTTTTAATAAACAATTTATAATAAGTAATTGAGTTATTTTTAATTTAACGTAACATTATGAATGACAATATTGTTCACATGAGACATTGAGATGTGATGGTTGTCATCACGTTTTTGGAGGGACTTTAATTATATGGTTACAGAAACTGAAATCATGTAATTTTGGAAAAAGATATATTATGTCTAGGAACCGTTCACGAGAAGTATTAATGGGGGAAGAATGTGGGTGGAGAATTGTTTGGGTGGAAAGAAAATAGAACAGAAAATAGAAAATTCTAAGTGTTTGAGGCATAACAAACTGTCTTTAAGGTTTTATTTGCCTCTACTACGAAGTTCGTCAATTTTTTTTTATCAAATTACCTCCAAGATACAAATCTCGTATTTAATAAGTAGCAATCTTACCAAATTACCAACAAAAATGAAATCTGATGAAGTCTTATTTATAGCCAAAATAATATATGTTCATAAAAAGTTCAACAACTATTGCAGACACAACCTTTGGTCAAAATTTGTCTTTTCCTTGAAAATATGTAACACTTGTAACAAACATATCTGTTTGTCAACATATATAATCTTTTGATAACAATCATTTAATTCTGATTATTGAATCAGTAAGTATTCGATCAGCGGTTTATATTAGGGATTAGTTTGACAATATTTTTGGAGACCCCAAAAATCCTTCACACAAACTATAATGCAAATAGTATGTTTGGTAAAAGTGCTCAAAAGTCATATTTTGCACAAACACCAATGTATTTTAGGAAATATCTGTTGTCCGACAACTGGACATTCAACAAGACAATCTGAGGAAGAGAGAGATGGTTGGAACAGATGCCGGGTACAACCCGAGAGAGAGGGAGGGAGGGAGGGATGGAGGGGGAGGGAGGGAGGGAGGGAGAGAGAGAGAGAGAAAGAGAGAGAGACTGCTGGGAGAGATGCCGGGTACAACCCGAGATAGAGGGGTTGGGGGGGGGGGGAGAGGGGGAGGGAGGAAGGGAGGGGGAGAGAGAGCGAGCGAGAGGCAAAAAGGCCAAAAATTATGGCGAAGCTGCCAAAAATCATGGTAAAGTCGCTGGAACTCATGGTGAAGCCGCCATAACTCATGGTGAAAACAACGGAACTCATTGCGAGCTGGAGTGTGGGGATGATGAGAACCGGACATTACGTTTCGAGGAGGTCGAACTCTCTCTCTCAGATGACTCTTTCTCTCCAGCGACTCTTTTTCGGGTTATATTCCAGCCCATGTATGCAACCTTTCTCTCCCTCTCCCCTCCTCATCATTGCCCTCCATTTTGCATCCAAGGGCTTGGATGAGCTTGCCGTTCATGTCCGGCAAAAGATGGGTGCCGGACACAAGAACTTTCAATGTGTTTTAATAGTTATTTAGAGAAGCTAGGATTTATAACTTTTACTTTTAACTTCTACTTCTACTTCTCCTTTTGCTAGAAGTAAGAGAAGAAATTCTATCAAAAACACAGTAACCCCAAACTAGCCTTAAATATGAAATCATCACTAGTAAAAATTGAGGATTACACGATGGTTATTAACCGTCGTGTAAAGTTTATACGACGGTTAGACAACCGTCGTGTAATCCAGCGTCTTGGAAGATACCATGACGGTTATCTCAATATTATATGACAGTTAACACCGTCGTCGAATCAAGAAATATAGTAGTAAAACGCTGCAAAATTGTGAATATTACACTACGGTTTCAAGCCAAAACCGTCGTGTAATATACATCATTACACGACGGTTTCGAGCTGAAACCGTTGTGTAATGTAGACATTACACGACAGTTTGGACTCGAAACTGTCGTGTAATGTAGACATTACACGACGGTTTCGACTCAAAACCATCATGTAATGTGTGCAATCAACAAAAAAAAAAAACCAAAATTTTCTTTTAATTAAGCCCAATTACACGACGGTTTTGAGCCAAAACCGTCGTGTAATGATGCACATTACATCAAGCATGTAGTGGGCGGAAAAAATCCGTGCACCACATGCACCTAAACTTAGAGCAACAACTAAAAAACTGAGCACACTACACTAGCATCAAATTCCATATGATTATCCAAAACAAAAATCCATTTTGACATTTCATCGAGCATGTGGTGGGCGGAAAAAAAAAACATGTTCAAAAATGTGTGTAAAGTGCCAAAACCGTGAACAAAACATTCATCTCCAAAGAGCAACAAAAAAAAAACATTCAAATGACACTACAAATTACACTCCAAGCAAGTTATTAAAACATTGTGTGTTCGTTGTTTTGTTAGAAAACAAGAAATTGAGCAATATGAAAGTCACCTTGTTTTTCTTTAAAGGAAAATAGTCACGGCCACACCGAGAGAGAGAGGTGGTAGGCGACGACAGCGGCGACAGCGGCTTGACCGGATTGTAAGAGAGAGGGGGCGGCAGGTGGGTGAAGGAGGTGGGTATGTAGGAGAAAACTTTGAGTTGTCTAGAGGGTGAAGATGAAAATGAAGAGAAATGAAGAGAAAAAATGTATTTAAGTAATGGGTTTACTCGCGAATTTCAAAGCATGAAATTTGAAAATTTTCAAAATTTTCGGAGGATTACACGATGATTTTTCAAAAACCGTCGTGCAATCCGCCGGATTACACGATTGTTATACAAAAACCGTCGTGTAATCCTGTTTAAGACGACGGTTTCACAAAAACCGTCGTGTAATCCAACTTTTGTAGTAGTGTATGTAATTTTGATCATTGGATCATAATAGATCAAATCAATGGTCCAGATTAAATTTGAAAACAATACTAGTTAAAAAAAAAAAAAAAAAGAGTTCCATAGTTCATTGTGGTGATACGTACATGCGCCTCAAAAGCATCCACTCATGCGTGTGGTGTAGGTTAGTCACGTAGGTTCACCCACACACAAGTTATTCATGCCACTTGTTTCTTTCTTCTTCTTCTTCTTCGCTTGCGTTTGGTTCGCAGGTTGGAAATGAAATTTTTAAGTTGGTTCACTTGATTCATGTCACTTATTTCTTTCTTCTTCTTCTTCGCTTGCATTTGGTTTGCCTCAAAAGTGTCCATTCATACGTGTGGTGCATGGTAGTCACGTAGGTTCACCCACACACAAATGATTCATGTCACTTATTTTTTCTTCTTCTTTGGTTTGTCTGGTTTGCTGATTGGAGATAAAATTTTCTTCTTCTTTTTCTTCTTCTTTCACATTTGGTTTGCCTAGTTCGCCTATTGGAGATGAAAATTTTAAGTTAGAGTTAGTTGACTTTTAAAAAACTAGTTATAATATTTGTTGACTTTAAAAAAAAAAAAAAAGACAAAGACTAAGATGAAAAAGTATAGATTAGTTGGAGTCTTCTTCTTCTTCCTTCTTCCTTCTTCCTTCTTCCTTCTTCTTCTTCTTCTTTTTTTTTTTTTTGGAGGTAACAATCACTTATTTGTTTGTATTTTTTCAAATGTGGGACTTTTGACTTTTTAACTAATATTTGAGGATCATTTATTAGCCGGAGATCTCCGTTTGAATCACATGTCCCTTTTTTAAAAGGAAAATTTTTTGTTTATAATGAGAAGTTTTTTTATTTTGAAAAATGAGATGGTGTTTGGATAGGTAAAAACTTTTCATTTGGAAAATGGGATGGTATTTGGATGGGCAAAAACTATTCATTTTGAGAATGAAAAATATTCTAAAAAGATTCTTGGAAAAAAAATATATCTCATTTCTAAAAAGTGTCACATTTGGAATAAATTCTGTCATAATAGATAGCGTGAATGGGAAGAGTGTTGCGGAAAATTGCAAGTTCATAATATCGTAAACAAGTAACAAAGTAATAAGTAAAGTATCGTTCTCATGAGAGACTGTCTTACTAATTATCGAAATTATATTAACTCTAACTTTATTTGAATAACCGAAAATGGATTTTTTAAAATAATAATAATAAAATAAATAAAAAGACGAAAGACTCAAAATACTAAAAAATCTAGGGTTTCCTATTTTATCGGATTAATCATATTCAAATTTTCTAATCTAATTAATCAACGTCTATTCCATATGTTGCTAGCGAATCTCTCTAATATATTCATTAATCTTTCTTAAGCATTAACAATTTATTATAATAAGCCTTATCACTTATCGGTCTCAAACAACTTATCATAATTCATTAAGAACCTTAAATTCATGATACTGCACAAGTTTCGTAATTCGGCCTACCACGACGGTTTCGCTGGAAAACTGTCGTGGTAGTCTTTCCTACCACGACGGTTTTTGGTGCAGAACCGTCGTAGTATGTTCTTAAATATCCACTTTTAGGCCCTATTTTTGGCCATTCCACGACGGGTAAAAAACCGTCGTGGAATCTAAAAAGATTCCAAGACCCTGGATTCCACGACGGTTAGAAAACCGTCATGGAAATGTACCACGACTGTTAAAAACCGTCGTGGTATCGACATTCTGTACATGAGATCTTATGGTAATTTAATCAAGGGCTTATTCAATTATCACTTCTCAGTTTCAAATTAAATACCAAATCATGCAAAAGTTGACCAGAAATTCACAAGCATTTAGCATATATTAAAATACTCAACACAGAACTGAAATAGAATATTAATTAATTACAAATAGAAAAGCTCAAATATTCATAACCCGGCTAGATCGTATCCTCAGAAAAGAAAATTACTTCATAAATAAAAATAGAAATCTACATAATAACGATTAAATCATTCTCAAATTACAAAATAATAGAGAATTAGAATTAAGGATAAATCTTTCAAAAGTTCATTGATTGCTCACAATACCTGAAAATAGGGTACTTACAAACCTGTGATTCACTAAAATATGCCAATAAACTAGACATCAAAGTCTTCTAGTTGATTCTCTCAAGAATACCAAGAACAATGGGATGAAAGAGAAAACTCTTTATTTCAATAATCACTATTCATTTCAAAATTAAAAGATAAAAGAAAACACATACTAAAAACCCACCCAAAAATAACTCAACAATCCTTTCAAATTCCAAATAAATACAAAAACAAATCCAACTTTTAGACTTCCCAAAACCCCAAAAGTAAATACTTGATAACTACTAAAAGCTCTTTAATAAGTACTACTAATTCTGAAACTTCTATTTGTAAATAACACAATTAATTTAAGAGTGGATTCATTTTTTAGTGTTCCCACTTAATCATACAAATCCATCTTATTTTTTTATTGTATCACTAACTGTCTCTACATCGGGGTTTTAATTAGGCCGCCCAACTTAACAAACTACCACTTGTAGACCAATCTATCACTATAATGGATCCTCCTGCAATGAAAACAACTCCTCAATTCTCAAGAGTGAAGTCCAACTGAAGTTGTATAGGACTTCCAGTTTCTCAATCAAAACATTCTTTAATTCGTACATGTTAGCCAGATTTCCTCCCTTAATTCTTCTCAAGTACTATAAGACTCTATTCTCGAAAGCCAATCTAATAAAGTGATAACAAACCTGTATGAGCTTTGTCCTATATAGCACGAATAGGATTCTTTGCTAACTGAATAGCACTTGACTGTAGTAATGCAATATCCTATGCTTGTAAACAATTCTTAATTTGCTCGCTTTGGTTTTGTATCATTCGTATGGATATGCTAAACACCTTCTTCACCTACTTTTCCTGCAACAGTTTCAAGACTTTACTATTCCTTCGGGGGTATTCAGAAAATTCGTTGAATCGTGAAAACCGCCTTATCCAAATCAAGCTGAACCAAACCCCTAATTATTTTTACATTACTGATTGATTTTTCATCATTATTTTTGATCTGTTTGGTTATCCCTTTATTGTTCGTAGCTATATAGTAGTACAAATTAGTAGACATCCTACCCGTAAGGATTGGGAAAGCAGAAATATTAGAGAATTTTATGCTTTTCATAGTCATGCATGGTTAGGTAAAAGTAAATTAATGTAGTTGTATGTTTAAGTGGGCAAATTTCTGTCTAGATGAGTTTTGGTTTTGAGTATCCTTTTGCTTTTTCATTAGGTATTTATATATATATATATATATATATATATATGTATGCATATGACTCTCTATACGTAATTTGGCATTGTTCAATAATGTTTTTTTCCCACTAAACTAGGGAAAGCGTGTAGTGGTGAAAAGAAGTTGAAACAAGTTGTATACTTGCAGCATACTTATCATTTAAGAGCATATATTAGGTAAAAAAAAAAAAAAAAAAAAAAAGTCACTTAATTAGAGCATTATTTGATCTCTTGAGTGAATCGTTTTTTTTTTTTTTTTTTCCCTTTCTTTCTTTCTTTCTTTGTTTGCATATTATTCCCACTGTCTAAACACGCCGAAAGATATAAGATGAGTAATGGGATCATTAGATTAGATTTTCAAACGATCGAAATCACAATAAATATGTGTTAAAGAAAATCTAATAACTGATTTTCTTTGACTATACAAGCAACTTTTCCCAAGTACATTGAACCGATTAAAGCATGAAACTTTCGGACAAAAAATCATAAATAAAGTTTACATTTACATATGTCTCCCAATTTAATAGGTTGTGTCGGCCATTTTTTTTTTTTTTTTTTTTTCTGGTTCAAAGAGTTTCATTCATTAAAGAAATAAAAACTTGGCATGTAATTGATGTTACTAGCTGTCCTTGAACTTTGACAAACTACTTTAATTTAAATTCCTATTGAAACGTAAACCTGTTTTCGCTAACAGATGGAGTCCTTTCTGTCTACTTTTCAACTTAAGTTAGTCAAATTAAGAAGCATGTCGACAATCAATTATAAATCTAATTTTTGTGGAACATTTAGGAATTAATTGATTTTTGCTTATGAAATTAATCGTGTAACTTATTTCAAATATGTATAGTTGTGGTGGAAATTATACACCAAACCTTATCATAATATAAATAGTTTGAATCATCTGCCGTCAACGTAAAAAAAATAAAATAAATAAAATAACAAACCAAATTTGGACTCTATCCATCATTTTAAATTTTAACATTGAAGTTAGTAAAAGCATTTGACCCCTAACGTTTGATATCCAACATTATTCAAAACCCTTTCCCTTAAAAGCTAATTAAATAAAAAGAAGTAAAATATAACACACATTGGTCCTTTGTTTTAATCAACACTATTGATACAGCACAGAGGGAGAAAAGGTACCAATTATATGTATATATGTGTTGTCAATCACATTCTAGCCAAATAATAATAATAATAATAATAATAATAATAATAATATCAAAAAACTAATTTATAAGAAAAATACCTTGCTTCGAAGCTGTAAAAGCATTACTAAATAGAATATTTAAAAGTATTTGGAAAAGAAGATGACAGATTGACGCAAGAGGTAGATTACAAGCTAAGCCTTACTATTTATATCAGTAGGAAGAGCCAAAGAAAGCTGTGGAAAGCTTTAAAGACTACAACCAAGAGAAGTCTCTTAACCAAATTTGGCAACCCAAAAAATAAATAAAATAAAATAAAAAAAAAAATCATCCTTTGCATTTGGTGCCAAATTTATTCCTTGCATTTTGAGCATACGTATATAAGGTCAGCTCTCTTTACTTATTCTATCGATTTCATTGTTTATTTAATATATTGTTGTATATTATTACGCACTCTAGAATTGGGGGAAAAAAAAGTTGAAGGCTTTTCATTGACAATCATTTTATGATCCGTAAATTCATTATTCATAATATTTCACGTCCTAATCCAGTTATTCGAAACACTAGCTATATAGATATAGTTAGCTATGTTCATACTAGATATGTGATTAAGTTATATATATTTACACACACACTCAAACTTTTAAAACAAAGTGCGATGAGAATACTTCATTAATTTTTAAAAAGTACTATTACAATTTGTCCGTTTGGGGACATATTTGAAGACAGTGTTTTGGATGTTTGAGTTTTGAAAATGTACGTTTAGTGAAAATAAATTGTTTGGAGTGAAAATATATAAAAATTTGAAACGTTTTGGAAAAAAATTAGCAATATGGATCTTATTTCGTTCTTCTTCAAATTCGATGTCATTTGAAGAAAAAAAAAATCATCTCATTTCGACTTAAAATCATAAAGTTATGGACTTTTAAAATTTGAGTTTTTTTTTTAAATGTTTGGAAAAATAAATAATAAAATTAGAAAAAAATAAAAGACAAAAATATATATATTTGGAAAACACATTTCCAAATACCACCACAAACGGGCCTTAGTCTTGAACTTCATTATGCATGTGTATGTATATAGAGAGAGCTCTAATTTCTTAACGAATCATTAAAAATGGCCGTTCAATTGTCATCAGTGGCGGAGGTAAGGGGTGATACTGCGGCCTCCTTAATTTTTTGTTATTTTAAATTTAGAATAATTATTTCTGATAGTCTTTGAATTATTTTAAAAGTGACAATTTGGTGCTTTTTTTTTTTTTTTTGTCGAGATGACCCTGAACTTTTAAAATGTTAGCTATTATAGTTCTTTCAATCCAATTACATTAATTTCTAACAAAATGAGAAAGTATTTTAATAATTTATTAATAATTAATTTAATAAAAATTAAAAATATTCACTCTCTCTCTCTCTCTCTTCTCATTTCTCATATCCATGGCGGGTGGTTGGGTTCAGGGGGTTGGGGCCTGAGCTCGGCGGTGGCGAGGGAGAGGAAACCCAGATTGGAGGGGACCCAGTTCGATGTCTGAGTTTTGAGGTTGAGCTTAGCAATGGTGGGGGGAAGGGGGGTTGGGGTTCGCGGGGTCTAGGTTTTGAGGTCGAGCTCAGCAACGGCAGGGGGGGTTGGGGTTCATGGGGTCTGGGTTTTGACTCCGATATGGGTTTGCGAGAAGGAGGGGGGAGGGAGAGGGTGCGAGGGTGGGGGGGGGGGGGGGGGGGGGCTCTTGCGTTGTCGCAGGGGAAGGGGGCTGCGCAACCCAAACCTAGGTTCTTGCCGGTAGGGTTGTGAGAAGGAAGGGGTGGCGGCGGCGCAACCCAAATCTGGGTTTGTGCTAGGGGGGTTACGAGAGGGAGAGGGGGGAGAGAGAGGGTATTTTACTCTTTTTATGACAAAGCTGGTGATTTTAGTAAGATTTCATTAGATTTCTAATGGAGTTTGACAGAAAGAACCGTATTGGTCAAGAAATGAAGAAAATAGGAATTTAGAGTCATTTTGGCTAAAAAAAAAATAAATAAAAGAGGACCAAACTTCAATTACTATTAAATTTATCCTAAAAAATTTATATTTTTTACAATTTACCCCACTAAAAATAGAAATTTCTCATATAGTTCCTACTTTGCTTGTCATAAAAATAAAAATAGTCTCACATAATCCCTATTAAAATTAATTCAATGTTTATAATTTTACTGCTTTGCCCTCATTAAAATTAAAATTCTCACATAACCCTATAAAATTTATTTTAACTTGAAATTTTTTTTTTTGTACACGCCCCACTGGAATATAGTTATAGCTCCACCCCTAATTGTCATGATATATATAGCAAATCTACTAGCTGCATATATGTATGTGTGTGTATATATATTGTGAGTAATTAACTTCCCTTGTACAATAATTATGGTACTGGCCGTAGATATGTTAATTTATATATGTAAAATAGATTGTAACATTGATTGAAGAAAATGTTTAGGTACGTAGTTAGCACTAAATATAAAATCTATTGGTTCAGCTGGAAGGTTAATGTTAATATATATATATATATATATAACGTAATGTGTATGAGACATATTTATTTGTATGTTAATAACAATTAATGAGGTGATCTCATAGTTCTTGGTCGAATATATACTGTTAGGTGCTTTATTTTATTTTCCATTGAGACCATTTTCATTTTATTTTGAAAATCTGTACAACTCGTGATGAAGTTATTAGGTATATAATTACTATTAGATGATACTTATATCTACTATTTTTAGCATCTTAACGATGAACGATAGGGCAGATACATATAAAAACATATAAAATTTTATAAAGATGACTATAATTTAAAAAAAGAAAGTAAAAAGTTGGAGGAAGAGAAAACTACTTTGATGACTATTTGGACGCCGTCTCTTAATCTTTACTTTGCTTCTCATATAAGCTAGGCATCCTATGATTCTTCTCTTGTTGGCTCTGTGTGTGTGTGTGTGTGTGTGTAAATATAGATATATGTATATATAACTCTTGTTAATTTGGTGATCTTTCTCTTCCTACTCGGACGACAAACACATTACAGTTGCCTATAGGCTTCAGATTAATATATCTATATGTATGTATGTGTTATATGTATGTTAATGATTTCATGCCAAGCAATTAATTCGCAGAATTATTGAATTGAGTTATATGTATATGTATAGTTGGTAATATTGCAGCTGATGATCATCACCACCACTACAACTACTCCTGTGATTGACTCTTGTTCTCTCCTCTCTCTCAAAGAAGACAATCTCTCTCTCTCTCTCTCTCTAGCCTCTACATCATCTTGGTACGTACGTACATCCCTCTACATTCATGTATAACTATATATATATATATTGCATTTTCCTTGCTTCAAATTGGCTTAAATCCCATAATATTAATGGCTTGCATATCTCCAGAAAATATAATTTTAAGTATACTAGATATGCTAACTTGATCACATTAACCTTCCTAATTACAACCACCTTGTTTCCCAAAACAAGATCATAAAAAGAGTCTACCTATTTGTAGTTGGTGAAGATAATTAATTGTTGTTGAGTTATTTATTTATTTTTTCAGTTTTTAACATAATTTTTTTCTGGGGGTTTTTTTTTTTCCCAATATTTATTTGGTTTTAGGTTTTAATTTCTCTAGCTTCCACTCTAGCCGTAAGACACGCTTAATTACTTTGCCCGTTCTTATTTTTATTTTTTTAGTATTTTGTTTTTTGTTTTTAGTTACTTTTGCCTGTTCTTTTGGTCCACGGGCAATAGTGATTCATGCCAGCACGGCCGGCTTCACATATTTTGGGTGTTAAGCAAGATTTTAAAATAGAGTTTTTTTTTTTTTTTTTTTTTTTTTTGGGTTGAAAAATTTTAAATAGAGGTTAATTATTCAAACAAAATTGTTGTAATGGAATAGAGAAAATTAGAAAATATGCTTAAAATTTTTGCCCCGCTTACAAATACTGATCTAGATTTTTACTCTGTTGATCAATTATTTTATTTTGACTAGATACATAAAAAGACCGATTTACTCTCAACTAACAATCAACATTTCCCCCAGTCCATGTTTCTCTCTCTCTCTCATCTGTCTCCCTCCTTCCTTTGTCGTCCCTCGTCCTCATCTCTGTCATCTCTGCTCTCTCCCTCAGCCTCCTCACTCTCTCATCTCCAATCTCACTCTCAATTTGTCCTTTCATTGGAATGAACAAACTTCGCGTGCGGGGTTTAGGAATCTCAGACAGTTGCTGTCGGCGTTTTCTATCCAATTCTTCAAAGCAAAGATCGAGTGGCTTAGCATATGCGATTTTGGATCCAAATCTCCAGATCCGCCACCTCGGAAAAACCTTGCATTGTGCATGAAGAGGAATGAGTCGAATCTTCTTTGATTCTCCTTGAGTCGCAAGCCTAGATTTCCACTGTTGCAGCCTTATCCGTCGATGGCCTCCAATCTCAAGGACAGACTGATCCAAGGGAGAGATCGGCTCGATAGAGCCCTCCGTCACGGTCGCCTCTCTCCAGATTGATGAAATTGTGGGAGGAGCTCTGCCTTTGAATACCAAATAGTGGTATATAAAAATTAATCAGTCCAATGCTAAAAATATTTTAGTCGGACACCAAATAGTATTATGGTAAACTACTCAAAAGTATCCTACTAGAATACTCTTCGGCACCATCTCCAGCTGTCGCGAAAGTATGTTCGGTATTTTGGTAGACTACCAAAACATATTTCAATAGACTTCCAATATTCTACCGGAATACTATCTAGAGAATACTCTCCAGGGGACAATGTTGAATATCAAAAGTATTCTAATAGACGATCAAAAAATATTCTACCATAATTCTATTACCATGTGGTATTCTACGTAACTAACCATGTGGAGTCTTGAAAACAATTTGGAGAGATGATTGTAGGTATAGTCTATCAGTAGTTTTATATCTGACTCCACAATGAGATATTGAGTTTGAATCCGCCAATTCTTAAGTTCAAAAAAAAAAAAAAAACATATGAAAGAGAAGTGACTCGTAGTTGCGAAAGAGAGGAGTCTTTGAGTTTGAAAAAATAGAAGTGGTATTATGTGAAAGTGAATGAGTTAAAGAATTGGAATAATATATATTTTTAGTTTAAAAAATAGGGAATGGGCGACTCTTCAGTTTCGCGAGAATTTATTCATTGGACTGTGTATACCACGTCATCATTTTTTTGTGATACACTCGTCCAATGAATGATTTACATTTAGGTGATTTATTAATGTCTATCATGTTTTAAATTATTTAGCACTATTTTCTTTTCTAATAAATCTCAACTTATTTAGGTGATTAGGATAGCTAATACAGGGAATTCAAATAAATGTCAATCATTCATCAGACAGGAGTATTACGTAAGCATGATGACGTGGTACACCCGGTCTACTGAATAATTTCTCCACTTTCACATACAATTCTCTTTAGAGGCCTCAACGACATCACACAAAAACAAAAGATATGAATTAAAAATATATATATTATTCACTAGTTTAAATTTTAATTTAAAAAAATAGCAAAAATATAGTTTTTGTTTGGTATTCCAATTAGAGTTCAAATTTTTCATCTCAATTTTTGTCTTTTTCTGAGAAATCAACAAAAATTATAATTAATTTTTAAAAAGTCAACCAACTCCAACTTAAAAATTTTATTTTCAACTAAAGAACCAAGCAGAAGCATAAACTATTTTAAGGGGCTGTTTCCAAAAATGAACCCTTAGCTGCTTAAAATAGCGCAAGAGAGAGGGCGGATAGCCCGAAACATTCAATATATGGTAGCAGAATATGTCGTTAGTATTTCAACAATATTACATTCAATCTTCTCTCATTTGAGCTGTCCTCATCGTAGGATTCGTTCTACATTGTAGATTTCCATCGTATATATGTACACATATATATAAATATGTGTATATATATATAGATGTTAATGGTTGATCATGTCAAGCAATTGAATACTTAGATATCGTTGGTGATATTATTGCAGCTGATGATCGTCACGAACACTGTTGATGATCTTGTTCTCTCTCTCTCTCTCTCTTGCAGAAGATAATCTCTCTCTGTCTCTCTCTAGTCTCTTGATCATCAGATCATCAGAAGTTTTCTAGCTGCGCCTATAATAATATTCTTGGTACGTACATACACATTCCTCTGCTATTTATATCTACATATTTATGTGTGTTTGTGTGTTTCTTTTTTCCTTGCTTCAAATTTGGCCTAAATCCCATGATCATGGCTTGCATTTCTCCAGAAAATATAACTCAAGTATATTACATCTGCTAACTTGATCACGTAAACCCTCCTAATTACAACACCTTGTTGCCCAAACAAGATCAAATTATAGTTAGGGAAGATTAATTAGTGTTCTTCTTCTTCTTCTTCTTCTTCTTTTTTTTTTTTTTTTTTTAAATAGTTTTTGGCAGTTTTTAACATAATTTTTTATGGCGGTTTTTTATTTCAATTTTAGGGTTTATGTTTTATTTTATTTTTATTTTTTATTTTCCCTTCTGGCTTCCACTGTGGAAAAAGTCAACGGTAATTTTGGACCTTGATCAATGCCATAAGTTACGCTTTACTTTGCCTGTTTTTCTGGTCCACCATCAATTTTTTCTTTTGATCTTTTTATTTCCCTTCTTTCTTGTTTGTTTGTTTGTAATTTGGTGGAACACATTCAAGTTCAAACAAAAGAAAAAAAAAAATAGTTGGAACACTTTCCCTTAAAAAAAAAAAAAACAAGAATTAGTTGGAATATTTATAATATAGGTTTTAAAAAGACCTTTCAATTCCTCAATCAGTTTCAATCAAGTTTATCCGTAATAACAGGCAAGTTTTATGCCGAGTATGAAGAAAATAAATTTTGGGTTTGAACTTTTATTTTTAATTTAATTCACATAACGCGTATAATTTGAACAACATGTTTAAAAACAATATAATATAGTGTGACAATTTCTTTGATAGCCATGGCCCACATTTAAGCAGATTTAACTCCGTATATATTGTCATAGAAGTTGGATTTTTTCTAACAATACTAAAAGATACGGACGAAATTGAGCATCACTCATTAATAAAAAGTTGAATCTCACGGTATAAAATTTATAGATAGAATTCAACTTCTATAAGTGATGAGTTCAACACAATTGTATCCTTAAACACTTTTGTTTTTTTTATTAATCATAGTACTATTCTCATAGAATTGGATCCTTTAATGTGAAGTCAAAACGCTAATGCACAAAGAAGCATAACGCATCAAAGTTAAAAAGAAAGTTGTTACTTTAGAAACTTTTGACATTGAGAACATTCTTCATAAGAAAATTCATCACAAGTTCATTTATTATTAAATTAAAACATAAAATAAAAGTAGTAAGTCAAGTTGAAATTCTATATTATTATCAACAGTTGAATTCAAATTGAAGAAAATATGTAGTTGCATGATCAGAATATAAATCTTTGAATGCCTTTTGTGCCTATATCACACGCATGCATGTTCTTCGAATCAAATATGTATTTGATGCTTTGTATAAAATAATAGAGGGTATATTTTATATATCTAGCTAGTTGTAGACACTTATTTTAAGATCGTGGTCTACATGTTTTTGTTAGGACGGATATGAAATAAAAAAAAAATATAAACTTAGTGATGAGGAAAATAAATAGGAATTAGGAGAATATCTATTTTTAATCTCATGTAAATAATTTCAATGTGATTATTAATTTTATTATAAGGAAAAATATCGATTCTCTTTAGTTAATATCTTAAAATAAAGGTTACTAAGTTTGTTAATAATAGGATCGTATCCATGCCTAACCTATACCTACTAGTTTGTCCTAACTCTACCATTCAAATCCTCTAAATAAGAATGTATGGTGCCAATTTCCTATTAGTTAATGCCACAAAAAACTTCCCACGCAACCTTTTCAGCCTAATGTTAGAGGTCATTAATAGTAAATAAACACCTTAAAATTAGAGTTGCCATTGTTCGTGGATAGAGTAAGGAGTTGTATATACACATAAAATGTGGTATCGAATACAAGCCCTTCAAATTTAAGTCTCATCTTATCTTACCACATACTATTTAATCCCGTTGTCATTGGTTGGTAGAATAAAAAAAAAATAGAGTGAAAATTTGGTTTGCCTAAATTTCACGCAAAACAACATTTGTTTGCCAAACTGCTACAGAGATAAGTTGGGGGGTGGATCGTTCTCCCATAACCTAACATCTCTCGTAATTCTGCCTACTTTGAACTATATTATAGACACAAAAAGGTACTTATAATGAAAATTAAAACATATTCGTTGTGATTTGTTGTACCTGCCCGTTTGACAGTGACCAACTTTTAATTGTTGGGCATACCCGAATCCTCCAACCCCTTTACAGCTTCCAACCCTTTTCTTATATGAAAAAAAAAAAAAAAGGCTGAGAATAAAACTACTGTTACTTTCTCCATTTTCTCATATTTTGATAGAAAAATTAACATTTTCTTGGTTTTTTAAGCAAATATTCAAGTATCTTACTTTTAATCTTAATTTTCATCACCAACTAATATGATGTGTCAATTATTATTCTTTTATTCATAAAATCATTTTAAAAAAATCAATATGAATGAACATTAAAAATTGCACCGACAAGGAAAAAAAAAAAAGAAGACCTCCAAAACTACGTTTTTAACACGTATAAAGTCCTCTTTGACTTATGTAGAATAACTTTTTGTTTTGTTGTTGTCTTGTCTTTTGAATGAACTTTAGAGGTTAATCGTAGAGTATTTATGATCATATTTGCTCGTACAGTTTTATTTTGCTAATATGTATTCGATCAAAAAAGAAGAATGAATTAAATCACTACTGGTGAGAACCAACATTTTTAATTGTTTTTAGCATTTATGTCCCTGAATTTCTTGTGATTTGACACTTTCATCCTTACTCTTTTTTTTCCCATAAAGCTTTTGCTTTTAATACTTGTGCCCCCTAATTTTCCTAGTATTTTAAATAATTCAATTCATGAATATGCGTTTATGTCAAGAGTTTAACTTTGGTATTCATTGTTGTCTTTAACAGAAAAATTTGCTAAACATAAAATTTAAGAAATACCGAATAAAAAAAAAAAATCCGAAAGAGTAGAAATCCTAAAAACCGGTCCTTTTTTTTTTTTTTTTCGTTCCTATGTATATAGGCAAAATCTCATTGTTCCCGATTGAACAATAAGATATTTGTAATATCGAAAAATATTTTATAATATCAATTTATTAATGCATAATATTTTCAATTAATAGTTTACGAATATATATATATATATATATGTATATATCCTTTTGAAGGAAGGTTGGTATATATGCTTACTTGATCCACTAGTTGACATTTAAGCACTAAAGCACGCCTTTGCTTGAACTTCCCGCAATCCTTTTGTTACTTATCTCGTCGTGACACCGCACTCCTCTTTTTGGCTCTCCACTTCACATGCAACACCTGGTGCGTGTCACGAGACACGTTATCCCTCTTATATTATACATCACCTGGGTCGTGTCACGAAGAAAGTTACTATCTCATCGTGACACGTTATCCCTCTTAATATTATACATCACCTGGTGCATGTCACGAAGAAATTTAATATTTATTAATTTTTTTAAATTAGACTGGATGATTTTTTTATCTATTTAATCTAATAGATAATTAAACTTTTTTATTTAAGAAAATAATTATTTGTTATTTTTTAAATTTGATCAATTAATAATTGATTATAAAATTTAATACTTAATTAATGATTAATTAGTGATTTATATATGATTAATCATCGATTGACCATAAATTGATTGACTATCATGCAGTCAATCATTGATTCAACTCTATGATGTATAATAAGATTTTCAGATCTACTAATCTCAACATTGTTTAGGTAGACTAACTCAATGAGGTAAAAAGATTCAGAATCTTTAGAGTAAATTTTACAAATAGGTATTACGATAAAGAGACTTTACCATTACTCCAAAAATAGGGAAAAAAACTCCAAAAATAAGAAGAAAAAAAAGGCGTAAAGTATAAATCAACTCTATTTATTTAACAAGCTTTTTTGTTTTTATTTTTTGCAAAAAAAAAAAAAAAAAAGGAAAAAAAAGTGATTTGATTCATTTATGATGGACTTGAGCTGAAATTGGTGGTGTTGCACTTTTTGTTTTTGTTTTTGTTTTGTTTTTGATGAATTAGTGGTGTTCCACATGTACCACAATAAGTGTTGCCAACGCAATAATAATGGCACATTAACATTAAAGTGTTGAAAACGGTTTCCATTTCAATATCTCACGCTTTCTTTGCATGTGATACAACTGTCCGTCTTACCTAATTAAATGTAATTTCTCCTTCATTCTTTTCATTTTTTATTTTTGTGACAAGCCATCAAGCCATCAAACCGTCTCTACCGCGCGGCTGTTTATCTCCCCCGTTCATCTCGAGTTTCAGTCTTTTTTTTTTTAATTTTATTTTTTAGTTTCACTTTTTCATATATAATCTGATGTTTTGATGCACGTAATAATTTTGATATATATTTTTAATCTAGACAATCAAAACTTGATCTAACAATAAAATTTTTTTTTACACTATCAATAAGGTAAAAAAAAGCTTACTGTAGGATAAAAAAAAAAGAAAAAAGAAAGTGGTAAATAATGAAATATCTAATTTTAAATTTGTTTAGTTTCCCAAAATTTATCGACTTTTGTGAACCGACCAAACCGACCACTACAAAATTTTTGTTTATCTTTTGTTTCTCCTTTTTGGCTGAAGGTGTCAAAATTATTACTTGATTTGATTTTTTATGTGTTTTAGGAATATAAGTAATCAATATATAAATATATGTATGATTTTTTTTTTTTATAATTTATTTAGAAGTGAAAAAAGTCTATAAGTATAATTAATTTATTATTTACAGAGAAGACAATAGAAAGGAGAAAGAGGAGAGAAGACTCTCTCAGTTCAGCTAATTAGAACATCTGCGGTTAGTAACCAAAAACACCACAAAAAACAAGCCAAAATCCTCTTGTTATAAATTATTATTACTACTTTTCTATGTGTGTATCTTATTCTTTTCATCAAGGTAAAATAGTTAACAAAAAAGATCAAATTTAATAAGCAAAATGAAACATTAAACGTTGTTGTTTTATTGCATTTGTAAGTAATTGTAGATATTAATTTCATGATAATTATGTATATCATTCATCATAAGATGTAGAGTTTGGATCTTTTGAGTTTAATTTCTTTTTTCTTAATAGCTTATAGAATAATATGGTAGTTTGAGTTTTAATCTTATTTGTTGATAACGTTTTTAAATTTTTAAATTTTTAGTTTATAATTATATAAATAAAGAAAATATAATGGGAATCACATAAAATTTATTATTTCAAAATAAATAAGAAAAAATTTACATTATTTAATTTACGTATAACATACGTCAAGACACATGATATTTCAAGATATATATATATATATATATATATTTTGGCAAAGGACTATTTTGGATAATTTTAAAAAGTATAAAAAGATAGGAATAATGAGTAATTTATCTTTTTTTTTTTTTCAGAGCAATTAAGAAATTACTGTGTTTGTTTTTTCTTGTTGAGAATTTTTTTTGAGGAATTATGTTAATATCGTTATTATTATTATTTAATTGATAATTACGGCAAACAGACACTCACAGTAACAGCAAATCAGTAGGTCTATATAATAGTCCGGTGTTCGGTGAGGCTATTTTTCTTTTTTTCTCTCTTTTTCTTTTTTGTTTCTCCGAACCCTAAAAACTGTTTGGATTGCGAGAAAATTCCAAACTTCTGAGTAGAAATTATCTTCGATTTGACTGTATTTGGAGTGAAATTCTTCCTGCTGTTGTTCGTGTTGTGTTTGGTTGGATGAGGAATAAGGGAGAGAGTAGATTGACAAGGAGGAAACTGACTGTGCCCTCTCTCTTGCGACAGATTTTAGACCGATGACGAGCTTCAAGGGCTCGCCGTACTGGCGACATAACAACGATCCCGAAGCCGGAGCTAGCAGCCGCTCTGGCGACTGCGACGACGACAATGCTTCCTCTGATCCTTTCGATATCCCCAACACTAAAAATGCTTCCATCGAGCGTCTCCGGCGATGGAGGGTTAGTCTTTCCTTCCATTTACTCTCTCTCTCTCTCTATATATATATATATATATATATATTTGTGTATATATATGTGTGTGTTATTATCGTTTTTTATTACCCTTTTCTTTTTATTGTTAATTTCTGTTAATTATTTTCTTTGCCGCTGATTTCCTAAAAGAGAAAGTATTTGAGTAATTTTACTAATTGACTTTTCATTTCTTTATACAGATATATGCGCGCGCGCACACACACACACACACGCACACACACACACACTCTTTCTCATAGATTATGCAGTATCGAAGTAAAAATTTCTTGTACTAACATTTTGCTACTGATTTCTAGAATCCAACTTGTTCAGTTTATGTTAGGCTTAAGATTCTGATGCATGTGATCGGGAGTTAATTTATAAAAGTGTTAATTATTCAATTGTTAATCTTGCTACGAAGAAAATTGTGATATTAAAATTCTTTGTTAGGGTACTAAAAGGAAACATTACTAAAACTCTTGCTATTTTTTTACCATAATAGAAAAAGTATGAAATTAAATGGAACTTGGAGTAGATGTTGTTAAGAATTAGACGTCCTAAGGAACAAAATTAAAGAAGAATTTAAGCAAACAAGAACGTGCAAGGATTATAGTGGTTACGTCCACTTTCAGCTGCTGCTGTAATTCACTATGACGAAGAGGAAACTTATAAGAGAAAATCGCACGCCTCTAACAGTCTATGTTTTTCTCTTACCTCTCCACCGATAACCTTAAAAACGAGACTAAGGCAGATTTCTTACATGTGTGAAATCTTCAACTTCCAAATGTGATAGTGTAGAACTGTATGGTACTGGTTGGAGGAGCAAATGGTGTAATATTCATTGATGACTGTAGCAGCAATTTTATGCACCTTTGGGTTGAAAGTAACATTTAAATTATTCTATTACGTGTCTTGCATATCGTTGTTTGTGTTTCGATCTTACGTTTGGGGCTGAAATAGTTTTTGATTGCAGCAAGCTGCGCTTGTGCTAAACGCCTCACGTCGATTCCGATACACATTAGACTTGAAGAAAGAAGAAGAAACTAGGCAAATATTGAGGAAGATCAGAGCTCATGCACAAGTCATACGGGTAACAAATTTTGAAGCAATGTCTTCTTAAAAGTTGTCTTTTGTTATCTGTTTGTGTTCTGATTTATCGTGTTTTCTGTATTAGGCTGCATACCGTTTTAAAGAAGCTGGAGAACAAATCAATGGTATGGTATTTCCTTCTTCTTTATCACTCTTGGTCCTTGGTTTTACATTAACTTCTTATCAAGTTACTATTTTCACTCTTTATGCTTATCCATGCGGTTATACTTTCTTTGCTGTAAAGGTTTCTTTAAACTGCATTAAGTCTGTTGATCTTCTGCCTATTTTTTAGTTGTACATAGAAATTTTGTTTTTAGTGCTTTGTCGGTCAGGTTTCTATTCCAATATGCAATGTTATGTTTGTGGAAAAACTATTTTCTTGAGTGGTTGTATTAAGTTATTGATCTTCTATTACTATGGACCTGCCTTTTCAAGCTTTTTGCATGAGGCAATTTACGTTAATAGTTTATTTTTGCATTAGATTGCTGTGACAGGTTTCGATTTGGTTTTCCTTCCTCTTGTCTTAAGTTTAATTGTTTGTTAAGAAATGCTTTCTTAGATGCGCATCGGGTGATTGATTTTTGTTTCCAACATATAGGCACTGCACCACCAACTTCAACTACCAGTGGGGATTTTGCAATTGGACAAGAGCAACTTGCTTCAATGACAAGGGATCATAATCTTTCCGCTCTGCAAGAATTTGGAGGGGCAAGTGCTAGCTAGAGCAATTTTTGTCCGTTTAAGTTCTAATTTTTTTTAGACTTTGTCATCCAACATTTTTCTTTTCTTGTTTTTCTAAATCAGGTTAAAGGCGTGGCCGATTTATTGAAAACAAATTTAGAGAAGGGAGTCCATGAAGATGATGAAGAGTTATTAAAGAGAAGAAATGCATTCGGTTCAAACACATATCCACAAAAAAAAGGGAGAAGTTTTTGGGTAATTCTTAGTATTATATAAAAATTAAATACTCAGTTAATTTAGAAGTGTAAGAAAGATGACATTTTCTACCTCTATTGCTTAAAGAGTCCGTCTTCTCTTTAGTTAATTTCTGTTCTCATTTTCTCTCTCTCTTAGATGTTTCTTTGGGAAGCTTGGCAAGACCTTACTTTGATCATATTAATGATAGCTGCTGTAGCTTCCCTGGCTCTGGGTATAAAGACTGAGGTGAGCTGTGCACTGCCATAGTAAACTGCCTCCCCTTTTTTGATATTGTTGTGTGTGTGCTCGTTTTTATTTATTTATTTATTTATTTTATTCTTTATATTTTAACAGTTAAAAAAGAAAACAATCTAAATATCCTCCACTTCAAAAAGTAATATAGGCGTACAAAAAATTAAAGGGAGAAAAAAGGAGGAGGAGAAGGAAAATGATGCAGTGGAATGGGAAGAAGATCAAGCCAAATCCATGTCCAAAGGGAAAGCCCCCAAAATAGAGGGGAAAAACCAATACTCTTATTTCAATATTAATATTCAATAGCCTCTATTATACTTCTTTCCTTAGGCTTATATAGCTTTACTAACAATAACCAAAACGACACTAAAATTAAGAACATCTAAATGAAATGACATAACTTTAATAAAAATAATAAACCAAGCTAATAGTAATATTCTTCCTACATCAGTTCGCCCTTCTTTGAAAAGAACTCGACCTCGAGTTCTCTGCTAAAGCACATGGAAAGGAAAATCTTGTAGCAAGTGACATAGCTAGGAAATAAATAATGAAGGAAGCTCTGAAAAATTAACGAAGAGAACAATCCTATTCGTCTTGTGGGAGTGGTAGACCCCGACTGAGAAATCTCTCTGTAACTCATCCCAAATCCACAAAGGCACCAAAATAACCTTCCAACGGGATGCTGTAGATACCAAAAATATTTGATGTTGACGATGTCTTGATCCCCTGGTCTTAATGCTCTCAAACCCCACTATTCCAACAAGCTGAAGAACAAAAATCAGAGGTTTTACTTCCAAATCTTCCAACATATTGCCCTCATTTGTCATCTTTTCACGTTGTTCGCCAATTGGTCCATTTAATTAAGCAACTGAAGTTGTTGGTACACTATGTGCTTTAGGACAAATTTGTTCATCCATATTTTCATACTTAACCACATTAAATTGTTCCACAAGATCCTCTTGATCATTGTTCCCACTAGTAGTAATTCTATCTTATAAGATATCACAGGAGGAGTTTTTGTTTTCCCCAAATTCAAACCATGGAGATACACATTTCATCATATCACCGAGGGTTGTGGTTTGGTTTTAGGGTAAAGTTGGCTTCTCTGAAAATTAGAGTTGGAATTCATATGAGAGTTGTTATTGGGTTCAGAAATTTGGTTGGGCTTATGACAATTGGATCTAGTATGGGAAATGGGTTTTGGAACACTTTTGGGCTTGGGAATATTGTTGGGCTTTGGAAGATTGGAGTTGGAATTTGATTCCTGATTTGGCAATAGAGTTTGTTTCCCTTCCGCCTCCCCTTGTTCATGTAAGATGGTGAACGTCGGCATTGGCAACAATCAAAACTCGTGCGTAGTGCGATTCATCGGCATCGGACCTAAGAAATGCGTGCCGCCGCCGCAGTGCTTCGTCGTCAGGTTTGAGAAACGCACGCTGCTGCCACCACGATGCTTCTTTGTCAAACCGAGATTCGTGTGCCGGCTGGATTGGGGAGGTTCTCCGATGAAGCCTTGCTTCCGTGGCATCTCTTTCTTAGTCCCGAGAGGTTTGAGTCTCCACTAGTGAGGTTTCTCTGATGAGCCCAGACCTCTGTGTTCCTCCATCGATCCAAAACTCTGACAATTCTTCGCCGAGCCCGAGAAGATCGTGCTGCCTCTGGCGCGAACGTCCTCCATCAAGTTCGTGTTCCTCATGCTGCCGGACTTCCGTGCCAGAGCCGAGAGTCTCCAACGACTCAAATCTGTGACATGACCCATATTTTGGTAATTTTCAGACGAAACTGTGACGCTTGCACCTCCGTGGAGGGTGGATAGCTCGTGCGGTTTTTGATGATGGCAATCAATGGTGCATTTTGCCGATCCACAAGGATCACCGAAGTCCCACTCCTTCGACGAGATCTGAAATCCGATTTCTGGATTTTGTGATACTGTGTTGTAGGTCTTGTGGGCACTATGGGTTTGGGTAGGCTAGTGGATTTGTATTGTTGTTGATGATGATAGTTGAAAGGGTCATGGTGGTTGTTCTGTAGGGCAGATGGGGGTGGTGAAAATGGAAGGGAGTGATGGCGATGGGTCTGTGGGGAAGATGGAGATGGAGAGTGAGGATAACCTGTGGGTGGACGGTGGAGAACGGGTCCATTGGTGGGCACTTCACTGGCGAGATCCGCAACTTCGGTAGTACGAATCTCCAGCTCCGTTCCATTGGAGCTCTTGATCCGCCCATAAGGCCTTCACTTCATGCTCATCGGTGTTGAAGCGGCTCCAATCGCCGACCATGACTACCGTACCTCCCCGAGAACAACCGAGGGCTCTGATACCAAATGATGCAGCGGAATGGGAAGAAGATCAAGCTAAATTCATGGCCAAAGGGGAAACCCCCTAAATAGAGGGGAAAACTAATACTCTGATTTCAATATCAATATTCAATAGCCTCCATTACACTTCTTGCCTTAGGCATATATAGCCTTACTAACAATAACCAAAATGACAATAAAATAAAGAAACGACATCTAAATAAATAACACAACTTTAATAAAAATAAAAAACCAAGCTAATAGTAATATTCTTCCTGCATCAAAAAGTAAAAATGAATATTATTTTGTATCTTTGAGGCATTCGTTTCGGCGTAGTTTGCGGTGTTTCTTTTCATAATTGAATATTATATTAATTTCATTTTTACCTCTCTTTTATCTGTCACTTTTTTTTTTTTTTTTCTTTTTTAATCCTAGTCATTTGTGAGGTGGCGCTCTTTACACTTCTTTTGTCATTTGTAGGGTATAAACGACGGATGGTATGATGGGGGAAGCATTGCTTTTGCAGTTGTTCTTGTTATTGTTGTTACAGGTACTAAAATGTCCATCTCTTTGGAGTAAACTACTTTCGCTTACATTTGTCAACCATGGTTGCCTCTTTTCATATTTATTTATATTCTTGATCTTAGCTGGTTCTATATCTCAAGTTAATTAACTAAGACATAAAGTGTACGTCATATTTTTGCGAGGCTAGGCATCTCTTTTCAGATATATGTTGATTTGACTTTATAAGGGCGGGAAGTTTTGGGGGATCCAACTGGATATTCTTACACCTAATAACATAATCATTAGATAATATCCTTTGACTGTTTGTTTCATTTTATCATCTTTTGACTACTTGTTTTACTCCTTTAGTAGAATCCATCTATTCTTTATTGATCTTATTTTATTTTAACTTTCTTATACAGCTATTAGTGATTACAGACAATCTCTTCAGTTCCAAAATTTAAACGAAGAGAAGAGAAACATACATTTGCAGGTAGGTTTGCTTTGTGCAACTATATTCAATCAAAAAAGAAAAAGAAAAAGAAAAATAAAAAATAAAAAAGATATGTCTGTTTCTTGTTTCTAAAAGGTACATGGTTACAGGTCATTAGAGGTGGTCGAAGAGTTGAAGTGTCAATTTATGATATTGTGGTTGGTGATGTTATACCTCTTAATATTGGTGACCAAGTACGTTCACCATTTCGTCTCTTTTTATTTTTAATATATTCCTTTTTATTTTTCTGTTTGTTTCAAATGCGTTATAAGATTCTCTGCTTTTTTCTATGCTAGGTTCCTGCTGATGGTATTCTGATCTCTGGCCACTCCCTTGCTATAGATGAATCCAGCATGACCGGAGAAAGCAAAATTGTGAGCCTCTGGTTGTTTTGCAGTGCATGGATTTTCCAACCATTTTCGTTTTTGAATCTCAATACATAAATATATTTTTCCAGGTTCATAAGGACTCTAAGGGACCATTTCTGATGTCTGGGTGTAAAGTAGCAGATGGCAGTGGTACAATGCTGGTGAGCTTCTTTATCTGTTGCTCCATTTATTTACTTTTTACTTTTAGGAAGCATCATATATTCTTTTCCTAGTGATCATATTTTATTTCTTCATTGTATATGCGTTCCTGCACCCTAATGTTTTCTTTACTATTTAGTATTTTAAATTTGATATGTGGATACGAATGCTAGTATGCCATTTAGGTTTTGGGGATATTTTAGGCTGTTAATATAATGGTAAATATTTGGTGAGTATGATAACAGTTTTGGTGTTTATGCGGACACTACCTGCAACACAATTTTTTAAGGGGTAGTGGTAGCGAATTGCTATATTTTTAGCACTTTTATAAAAATGTGAAGTTTGCAATTGTATTGGCTTGTGTTGAAGTTTTCCGCGCACGAAATTCTACCTAGCATACAATTCTAAGACTTTTACAGTATCCTTTAATTCTTCTGTTAAAAATAAAATATTTCATAGTGTGTCATCTATTAAGCGGACTCATGCTTCTTTTCTATTTATTCATGATTTATACTTTTATCCATGGGCTTGCTCTTTGACCAAATCGATACCACTAGAAGTTATCCATATAATCTGTCTTTTTCCCTCCCGACTTGAGTGCTTCTCTTAGTTTTTCTGGGCTTGCTTTCAGTGGCTTTGGCACATACACATTGATATGTGAATAACTTATTTATAGCCAGGTTTTTGTTTTTTGTTTTTCACTATAATTTATTTATATTTGTTTTCTCAGGTGACAAGTGTTGGCATTAATACTGAATGGGGATTGCTCATGGCTAGTATTTCAGAAGACACTGGTGAAGAAACACCTTTACAGGTACGATTTGGTTTATTTATATATTTATTTATTTAATTTTAATATTCTTACTTGTAATGTGACTGACATTTTGTGATTTGCTTATTATATTTGCCCTTTTGATGACTTTTTACAGGTACGCTTAAATGGGGTTGCAACTTTCATTGGAATTGTTGGACTTGCAGTAGCTTTTGTTGTTTTGGTTGTACTTCTTGTCAGGTATCTTTTCTTGTGCTCTCTCTCTCTCTCTCTCTCTCTCTCTCTCTTAATAGCTAATGATCGAGGTGACACTCACCATTGAACTTCTGCAGATACTTCACTGGCCATTCAGAAAATCCAGATGGAAGCCGTCAGTTCACTGCAGGCCAGACTAAAGTTGGTGATGCCGTAGATGGAGCCATTAAAGTCCTTACTGTTGCGGTATGCATATATGTCATGCATGTAAAATTATGTACATATAAAAAATGCAGGTCTTCATAAAAGGTTTGACTTCATGAACTGGATATTGCAGGTGACTATTGTTGTTGTTGCAGTGCCTGAAGGGCTTCCTTTAGCTGTAACCTTAACGTAAGCACCTCTCACCGTCTATATGAAATTATGTCATGGTGTGCGTGCTTTTTTTTTTTTTTTTTTTTTTTTTTTGTGGGCCATCCATTTATTTTTCACTCGTTCTTTTGAAAACACACATCCAAAAGTATTCCGTCTGTATTGTGTTTTAGTCCAAAAATGAATGGCGCCCACCCAATGTTAGAAAGTTCTGTCACAGTGGTAGTGCACTGTTTCCGAACTTGTATTTCGTCAATTACATTGTTGTTTCTAGTGGGTAATAATTGTTGAACCTTTTTTATTTTTCATGATTCCTTTTACTTGTAGCTTTTCTGTAACAAACTTTGGGCATGTGAAAAAGAATGTCTTTTTATAACATATCTCCATGCTTACTAATTTAACTCTTTTTTTTTTTTTTTTGTTCTCTTTGTGCAGCCTTGCCTATTCAATGAGGAAAATGATGGCGGATAAAGCTCTGGTATGTCTCAATGCCTTTTTTTTTTTGTCCCCTCAGATTTTAAGTTGGCCTGTTGGGCTTCCCTTTTGTGGCTTTAGTATGTACTCTTGTAGTATAACAGGTGTAAAACTGCAGGTTCGGAGGCTTTCTGCATGTGAGACAATGGGTTCTGCAGAAACGATTTGTAGTGATAAGACTGGAACCTTAACTCTAAACCAGGTATATTTGGGCATGATTTTTTGTTCTTCTTCTTGCTATTATATCTATTTCTTCTTTAAGCTCGTCTACTTCGACACTTCTGCCTCCTGTGGCTAAAAAAGAGAGCTATCCTAAGAGAGCTATCCTGGACCTATAAAAGGGCTCTGACATATTCATTAGGCAAAAAGAAAAGTATGGAATGCGAATGAGCTTGGATATTTTTATGTTTCTTTGGTGTTAGGATTGAGGGGGTTTTCCAAAAGAGATGGAAAGGGATTTTTAAATGAACATGCATAATTTCATTAATCTTATCCATTCGTTCTATCTCCCTCTTCCTCCCTCCCTTCCTCTCTCTCTCTATTACAGACTCACACAAACGCACACATATACACGTACACACACACAGGCATGATGCTTAAGCACACATGCACTCACCTTATCAAACGCTACTGACACATTTATTGCGGTGCATAGATGACTGTTGTTGAAGTCTGTGTTGGTGGGACAAAAGTTGATCCTCTCGATAACAAGTCAGAGTTGTCTCCCATGGTGTCTTCTCTTCTGATTGAAGGCATTGCACAGAACACAAATGGCGGTGTTTACTTACCTGAGGTATTTAATTATTTCTACTTCTTGTTATTTTTATTATTATTATTTTTTTCTCAGTAGTCATGAGTATTCTAATACTGTGTTGCCTGGTTATTTGTAGAAAGGTGGAGAAGTAGAGGTTTCGGGATCACCAACAGAAAAGGCCATTCTTTCATGGGGACTTCGGGTTTGATTTCTATTTTTTTTTCACTTCCGTCAGTTTATGTCATATCAAATATCAATTGATTTGAGGATATCTTGTTTGCAGCTAGGAATGAATTTTGAAGTGGCTAGATCAGAATCTTCAATTCTTCATGTGTTTCCATTCAATTCGGAGAAAAAACGAGGCGGTACTGCTGTAAAACTGGTACGATAGATGGTTATTTTTGGCTAGCGTGATTTGTTGCATCTGCTTCACAGTGATCAAAGCATTCTAGAGGAAGTCATTTATTCTTCATATATGTTTGTTTTAGAGAAGTACCCAGTGTGTACTTTTAAAAAATTAACTTTGATGGCGCAACGAGTTCTAGGAAAAAAAATCTGTTCTTAGAAAATTAAACTAGAATACATAAAGTTCTAGCAGTCCTTGAAGAGCAAAGGACAAACGGAATCACTGTTGCGCTACCTCATTTTAAATCTGAAGCACGGAACATAAAGATGACGATTGTCCTTGTTGCCTCTTAAAAAAAAAAAAAGTTTTAACCCGAGAGCTTTACCTTTTAGCCTAGATTTGATACCATCATCTTAAACATGTTTGCCTCATATGGATTCTTTGCTGTTAGAACTTTGTGGGTGCCATGGAAGGCATATAACATCAAAAATATTGAAAAAAATAAGTACACTTAGTTGGTTTCCTTTTGTTGTGGTAGTCTTGTTTTTCAGTTTAAAAGTAGAAAATTAGGTATGTGTATTTTGAGTTTGCAGTGCAATATTGTTGTTAACGTTGACATTCTCTTTCGCTCTATATGTAGCCGGACTCTCAAGTTCATGTACACTGGAAAGGGGCTGCTGAAATTGTGTTGGCTTCATGTACTCAATATATTGATAATACTAATCATGTGGTAGCTATGGATGAAGATAAGGTTTGACAATCTATACACTTTTTTCAGTAACACACTCTCTCTCTTGCGTGTTTTCCACTGTATTTTTAAGTTCTTTCTAATAATCCTAGTTTTCAGGTGAAAATTTTCAGAAAAGCTATTGAAGATATGGCTGCTCGTACTTTACGTTGTGTTGCCCTTGCATATAGAACATTCGAACTTAAAAGTGTTCCAACTGACGAAGAAGAACTATCCCGTTGGGCGTTACCTGAGGATAACCTTATTTTACTTGCTATAGTTGGTATAAAGGTATAACATATATTTATTTGTAGTGAAATTTTTCTTATGCTGGTCTTTTGATAGCTTAGTGGATCATCATTGTCTCATGATCTCTCTCTTTTAATCATCTCATATCCACTTTGCAGCTTTCATGCTTCGTATTATTTGTGCACTCTTTTTTATTTTTTATTTTTTGTTTTTGCTATGAGCCTAGTTTTCTAGTTTGTTGTAGCTACTTTTCTATTTTTCTCATATATGAGTTTTTTTTTTTTGTTTGATACTTGTGAATCTATATTTGTTTTCTAGAAGGCTGATATTTTAAGAGAGGCTTAATTAATCTAGTTTTATGTTGTTTTTTCATTTACTAATTTCTTTTTAAGTTGAAATATCTCTAAGGCATCGAGGTTTCCGTATCGTCTGTTATTATTAGGGTTAATTTCTGTACTTGAAGTTGTATTTGTAAGTCTTAACTGTTGATATATAAAAAAAACACTAGAATTTGGTTTTGTTTTTCATGAAATATTATGAGGTTTCCTTTGCTAGGAAGATAACGTTTTGTTTTGTTTTGTTTTGTTTTGTTTTGTTTTTGTTTTTGTTTTTGTTTTTGTTTTTAATTTGTTTTTTATTTATTTTTTAACGTTTCATTTACATTTTTCTTTTTCTGTACATTTGTATTAGCTCATGTGTACATTGCAATGCAGGACCCTTGTAGGCCGGGAGTAAGAAATGCAGTTGAATTATGCCGGATTGCTGGTGTGAAGGTACTGTCTTGTGGTTGGAACCTTCTTGTGATCGATACTTTTCTGCTCTCTCTGCACTTTTTTTTTTTCCTTTTAAATTTGGGCTTATATTTTTTCTGTTTTGAAGAATTAGTAATAAAACCACTTTGCTAAATGAAAGAATTCCCATTTTCTGAGGTGCAGGTACGCATGGTCACCGGTGACAATCTTCATACTGCCAAAGCAATTGCATTGGAATGCGGCATACTTGGTTCAGAAGCAGATGCTACAGAGCCTAATCTCATTGAAGGAAAAGTGTTCCGTGCATTATCTGATAAAGAAAGAGAAGATGCCGCTGAGAAGATTACGGTACGATCTAGGTGTCTCTTATCTGTCAGTGTCTGTAAATTGTTGTTTCCGTATGTGAGCACAGATTAAGTTTCAGTGGTGAATGTTTGTGCAATTCTTTTCTTGGATGTTAGGTTATGGGACGTTCTTCCCCTAGTGACAAGCTTCTGCTTGTGCAAGCATTGAGGAGACGAGGACGTGTTGTTGCTGTGACTGGAGATGGAACAAATGATGCTCCTGCTCTACACGAGGTTCAATTCTGGGCTCGTTTGTCCTACATTAGTTGTCTACTTGTTTACTTAATTTTGCTATAATTCTACGAGCAATCCTTTTTTCTTTATTTTTTATTTTTAAAATTTTTTCACTATCACTAGTACAATCTGTGATTTTCTGGTTGTTAGCTGCTTCGTTTCTTTTTCAATTGTTCTAAATCTTTTTTACTCATCCTGGAGCCTAGGCTGATATCGGTCTTGCTATGGGTATCGAAGGAACTGAAGTGGCCAAAGAAAGCTCAGATATTATTATTTTGGATGACAATTTCGCTTCAGTTGTGAAGGTTAGTCCTTTTCGATGCATGTGCTTCTGTTTTCTTCTTTTCTTTTGTGTTCTATCTTCAAGATAAGTAATGATTGCTGCTCATTTCATTCCAGCTATTTTGATTTTGCGTGAATATCACACATTTATTCAGATGGGATTTTTTTTAAACAAATATTACTCAGATTGGAGCTAGTAGTTTGTACATGTAGTTTAACTCTTATCTTCTTGTTACTGTCATATTTTTACCTTTTAGATGCTATTAGCGGATTTTTACACGAAACAAGATCAATGCCATGTCACTTCTTTCTCATCCTGATACATGGACACACACAGATGTGACTAGTTAGTGTTGACACACATGCATGCATGAAATGAGAGCTAAGATGCATTTTTTCGGATCCTGAGTTTTTGGTTTGACCACTTTTGATGTGGATTGCATTATGCATATGTTTTTTATTCCGGCAATTTTTCTATTAGCTTTGAGTGGTTTTTGGCATCATCATTGTACAGCAGAATTTGATGCAATTAAATAAGTTTATTCTTTATGAGTGGTCCTATAGTCAACCAAAACTTTTTTTGTGGTTATTTGCCTCGTTGAGAAGCCGAAATTGCAATAATTTTCTATTTTATTTTATCTATCTGTACATAGGTTGTCAGATGGGGCCGATCCGTATATGCAAATATCCAAAAATTTATTCAGTTCCAGCTCACAGTTAATGTTGCAGCACTTATCATAAATGTGGTGGCTGCAATTTCCTCTGGTGATGTTCCGCTTAATGCAGTGCAGGTTGGTGCATTAGACCTGTATGTGCATCTTTGCCTGCGCAATTGTATAGGTATAAATTTCCGCTAACTGTCTTCTTGCAGCTTCTTTGGGTTAATCTTATCATGGACACTCTTGGAGCGCTGGCATTGGCTACTGAACCACCAACAGATCATCTGATGCACAGGCCCCCAGTTGGCCGGAAGTACGTTTTCCAATTTCTTCCTTTTAAATTGTTCTGTTTGACATTACCTCTTCCTTTTTTTTTTTTTTTTTTTCCTTCCATATTTTAATTAATTGTTCTCTCTGCTGTAAAAATATATACATGTCTTAATCTGTTTTCTATGTTTCAGAGAACCTCTTATAACAAATATTATGTGGAGAAACTTGCTGATCCAGGTTATTACTTTTCCTCATTTACCACTCCTGTTAGTATTCGCGATATTCGGTTTACAAACAATAGGACAGTTTATCCTTAATGAGATCATCGTTTGTCTTCCTAATTCCAGGCTTTGTATCAAGTTAGCGTCCTGCTTGTCCTCAATTTCCGCAGCAAGAGTTTACTGAACTTGGAACATGATGACCCTACCCATGCTAATAAAGTGAAGAACACGCTGATATTCAATGCATTTGTCCTCTGTCAAGTAAGTCTTTAGTTCTTCTAGTAGTAGCTGAAAAGATAGTCAAAGAAACTTTTCCTTTTGTGGTCCGTGGTCCCGTTTTCAAGAAACGTTTTCTTTTCTGGTCCCGTTTTCTCTTGGTCTTTGGCCCTGTAACTTATATCTGGTTAGGGAAAAGTTAACTTTGTCATGGGAATTTAATTTCAACCTAGGATTGTTGTTTTGTTGCAAAATGTGTGTTGGTTTGGTGTTTTCTGGCTTCTCGTTTCAGTGCAAAAATTTTTTTTTGTAAGATGATCTCGTCTTTTTTGTTTATGTTTCATGGGTATAACGGCTGTTTTACATCTGGCAGATATTCAACGAATTCAATGCTAGGAAGCCGGATGAATTCAATATATTCAAAGGAATTACCAAAAATTACCTGTTTATTGGAATAATTTTCATCACTGTTGTTCTTCAGGTGAGATTGCAAATAAAGTCTCGCATGTTTTCTTTGGGTTGCCCGACCTTTCATCTTATTACGTTTTGCTTGCATGCTTGCAGATCATAATTATCGAGTTTCTTGGCAAGTTTGCCAAAACGGTCAGGCTAAATTGGAAGTACTGGTTGATTTCTGTTGTTATCGGTTCTATCAGGTTGGTAAAGATGTTTTAAACTTCGAAATGGTGATTTGGCTGGTTCTTACAGGGTTGTGAAACACTTTGTTTAATAAACCATACTTGAGGTATATTTTTTTATTTATATAACAATAGTTCAAAGGAAATCTTACAATTACTCATAAGTAAGAGTCGGACATGGAATACTTGTTTTATGCAACTGGTAAATAGTCGGATCTTGTTCTATTTTTCGTTTGTTGAGATTGACCGACCCACCCCTTCTTCCGTGCAGTTGGCCTCTTGCTGCTCTTGGGAAACTCTTACCTGTTCCACAAACTCCTTTCAGTCAGTATTGCACGAGAAGGTTTCGCCGACGAAGAGCATCACAACGTAAGCATTGTTTATTTGTCCACTTGCTCTCTTTCCTGCGTTTTCGCTTGGCTGACGGTTGGTTTCTAATTTACGGTTTCGTATTGCGTTCTAACGCTCGCCCGTCTTTCTTTCTTTCTTTCTTTCTTTCCAGATGTATAGTCAGTAGAAGTCGAGTTTTATAGAATTTTGCACGACTGGCCGAGTCTCTTTTGTCAGTTCTGGCTCTCACGACGGTGCATTTATTACGTGGAATTGAAAATACTTCTGTTTTCCAATTAGTTGAAAAACTTGCAACAGTACGTGCTGTTTTTGAAAATTTTTCTTATACCTCATACTAACATGGATGACAACTTTACAGGATTTTTTTTTATTTCCTGACTAATTTAACCTTGTGCAGTTTCACTGGTTATGTTAAACAATATTTGTGCCCTGGTGTGAAAATTTTATAGACTTCAAAGACCATCTCTGGTGTATAAGTTTATGTCAATGTTATAACAATAATTTACTATCTTCTTTAATATGTAATGTTATTTTTATTTGTTGCCATCAATATTAAGCTTTGAAATTAGTAAAAAGTAAACTTTTAGTATTTAAATAATTTACAAACTAACATATTTTAATGGCCAGATAAAAAAGTCAAGACATCCAATTTATAGGAAATAGAAATATTATGAAGTTTATCATACAGAAAATTTGATATAGAAAATAGCACTTTGTTATAGAGTACTTTCTAATCTAAATGCTAAATCTTATAATTAGTATATTAATTGAAATGAAATTTTTGTTTAATTTTTGGATGTAAATGTGATTTTACATAATAGTTGAAATTAGTTAAGTTTTGTTTTGTTTTGTTTTTTTTTTTTTTTGAGGTTCTTTTCATTTGGGCCCTTTTTGCTGTAGCCTTGGGGAATTTCCACTTGGGAGATTTTTTCCCAAGAAATAAGCAAATCAAGAAGAGTTATTACTCGTTTCTCCTACATAAAGGAAACTAAAATGCCCTTTCCAAAAAAAAAAAAATAATAATAAATAAATAAATAAACCTCAAATGACTTATAAATTGATGCACTAGACGTTTAGTTGGCCTTATTATTCGAGAGAAATCAATTGAATGTTTATTATTTTACAATAATTTAATTTAACTTAAATTCAAATTCAAAACAAAATTTATCTAAATATATATTTATTTTAACTACATAATTCAAATTTTATATTTAGACGCAAAATATTCCTCTTAAATAAACATTCGAATATACTGCATGATCTAAAAAGACCTAAAACACCACAAAATCCAAACCACAATCCTCTTCTTATTATTACTCTTCTATGGAATTTAAAAAAAAAAAAATTATTACTCTTCTATGGATGTTATGTTATGTTAAAATTACATTAGTCTTAGAAAAACTCTCAAAACTATAAATTTTAAAAAGTGGATTTTACATTGAGGTAAAGATTTTTATCCCATCGTCAGATCTAAGGAATGAGATGGGATAGATTATTACGATATACTAAATTAGGATATACCACAACAACACATGATTATACTTAAAAAAAAGAAAAAAAAAACCTCTCTTCTCCCGGCAAAACTTCTCAGGCCCCCTCCACCGACGGCGACCCAGCCCCCCCGGCGACGGCGAACACCACCAAGTGACCCCCGCGAGCCAGATCAGTACGACCCTGACACACCCCCCCCCCCCCCCCCCCCCCCCCCCCCCCCCCCCGATGCTAGCCCTCGGCGATGGTACCTCTTTTTCTGTTTTTTTGTTCTCAAGGGTTTGTAACAATTCCATGTGATTGGATACATAAAACATCTAAGCCGCTTAAATTGAATCCAAAGGTCTAAAATTTTTTACCCCATTGTCTAGGTAATTACATCATTACAGAACTTCCCATTTAAAAATTACTCTTACCAAAAAATAAAAATAAAAAAAGGACCGAACACTTCAAAAATGCTTAAAGAATTCCCTAAAATTTCAGAGTAATTAAGAAATTACCGTTTTTGTTAATGAGGTCATAATGTCATAATTAATATTTAAATTTAATCAATAATCACGATTAACGAACAGACACTCATCATCTATATAATGTCTGATTTTCATTGTAGCTCCTTTTTAACGAGCCCTAAAAACTCTGTTTGGATTGCGAGAAAATTCCGAATTTCCGAGTTGAAATTATCATCTATTTTACTGTGTGCGGAGTCAAATTGTTGTTCCGGTGGATCGTGTTGTGTTTGATTGGATGAGGAGTGAGGGAGAGGGTGGAGCGACAAGGAAGTAGCCGACGGTGCCATCTCTCCTGCGACAGATTTTTGACCGATGACGACCTTTAAGGACTCGCCGTACCGGCGAAAGAACGATCTAGAAGCCGGAGCTAGCAGCTCCTCCGGCGACTTTGACGATGACGACGACGTTTCGTCTAATCCTTTCGATATTCCGAACACTAAATATGCTTCCATCGATCGTCTCCGGCGGTGGAGGGTTAGTCTTTCCTTCCATTTATTCTCTCTCTCTCTCTCTCTCTATATATATATATATGTGTGTGTGTGTGTGTATATGTATATGTATAATACATATATATATATATATATATATATATATTTGAGCTATGATCTGTTTATGCACTATCGGAGTAAAGTTTCATGTATTAACATTTTGCTGCTGATTAGGAGTATCCAATTTGTTCAGTTTATGTTAGGCTTTAGATTCTGATACTTGTAATCTGGAGTTCATTTATAAGTATTGATTATTCTGTTGTAAATCTTGCTACGAAGAAAATGGTGATGTGTAATGTTTATAAATGATTCTTTGTTAGGATAAGAAAAGAAAATTTTTACCAGAATAGAAAAAGTATGAAATTAAATGGATATTGGAGTAGATGTTGTTGAGAGTTAGACGCCCTAAATCTGTTCTTTGGAGTGGAATAAAATAGCAGAAGAAATTAGCAAACAAGAACATGAAAGATTTATAGTGGCTACGGATTTTGGTAGACTCGAAGCAACACCATCTCGCTTAGTATCCTTTGGCGTCACAGCTTCCATTCAAGTTCCTGGTTCCAGGCATCATCCATCCGTAGCGTTTCCAGATGCCCTTTGACCAGAAGCTGGAATCATCTTCTGCTACAACAAGACAGGGTGACATGGGAAATGAGATAAGGGGCGGAGAAGCTGTCTCGCTCCTACCACCCTGGAGGGAGAAGAGAGAATCTGACGACTAGCTGCTGGGAATGACAGTGGCAATGTGCAGTAAGCATGTTAATTGCCATCAATTTCTACTAAATCAGAAAGGAAAAAGAAATGGGGAACATATTGACAGAAAGGAATTCAAGAATTTTCGATGAAAAAGAAATGGGGGTGGATGATATATTTGAAAATGCAAAATTTTCAGCTTCGTCATGGGCATCGATGGATAAGCTTGCGTTTGGTTCACCGGTTGGAGATGAAATTTTTAATTAGAGTTGGTTGACTTTTCAAAAACCAGTTATAATTTTTATTGACTTTTCAGAAAAAGACAAGAACTGAGATGAAAAAGTACAGTTTAGTTGGAGTTGAATTGAAATGCCAAAGGAAGCATAAGGCTTTCAAGAATGTTCCTTTTTCTCTGATTGTGCTAAATTGGAAGGATGTGATAGGAAATTAACTAGAATGGGACAGTTACGGTCTGTTGTAGTCTGCTTTTGTTGTGGTTAGCGTTGTTTAGTTTATTTTTGTTGCTTTGGTTTTGTTTCTGTCCTAATTTGTGAGGATACCTTATCCGCTTTCCCTTGTAATTGATTTATATATCAATAAAAGGGTTTTCTCTGATAAAAAATAGAATCCACTAAATTAGAGTATGAAGCACTTCGGCTACCTTATCGCAAGGGTTTGGATGAAAAAAAGCATCCCTACTAAATCAAGAGTTCAGATGCTCAAAGATACAAGAAGATTGAATCAGCAATAAGTGGCTGATTTCTTGAAGAAGGGCCTAATAACAAGAGAAAAATCGCATGCTTCTCAAACTCTGTGTTTTTCTCTGACCTCTCCTCTAATAACCTTAAAAATGACACTAGGACACCTATTTTACATGCATGAAATCCTTGACTTCCAGATGTGGTAGTGTAGGAGTGTGTATGGTAACAGTTGTAGGAGCAAATGGTATAGAATTCAACAATGAAAGTAGCAGCAAATTTATGCACTTTTGGAGTGGAAGTAAAATTTAAATTATTTTTTTGTGTGTTTTGCACATTGTTGTTTCTGTTTCACTCTTCCGTTTTCTGGCTGAAACAGTTTTTGTTTGCAGCAAGCGGCACTTGTGTTAAACGCCTCTCGTCGATTTCGATACACATTAGACTTGAAGAAAGAAGAAGAAAAGAGGCAAATATTGAGGAAGATCAGAGCTCATGCACAAGTTATACGGGTAACCAATTTTAAAGCAATGTCTTCTTAAAGTTGCCTTTTGTTATCTGTTTATGTTATGATTTATTTTTTATTTTTATATTTGTTTTTGTTTTTTATTTTGTATTAGGCTGCATACCGTTTTAAAGAAGCTGGAGAACAAATTAATGGTGTGGTACTTCCTTCTTCTTTATTGCTCTTGGTCCTTGGTTTTACATAAACTTCTTATCAAGTTACTATTTCACTATTTATTGCTTATCCATGTGATTATGCTTTCTTTGCTCTAAAGGTTGCACAAAACTGTATTGAGGCGGTTTTTCTTTTGCTTATTTTTCAGTTTTACATAAACATTTTGTTTTGACTGCTTTCATGATCAGGTTTCTGTTCCAATATGCATTAACGTATGTGGAAAAACCATTTTCTTGAGTGGTTACAGAGTTATTGATCTTCTATTTACTATAGACATGCTTTTTCAAGCTTTTTGGACAAGGCAATTTACGTTAATGGTTTAATTTCCCATTGGATTGCTGTGACTGGTTTTGATTTGGTTTTTCCTCCCTCTTAAGTTTAATTGTAGTCAAGAAATGCTTTCTTAGATGCGCATCGTTTGAATTGAGTTAGTGTTTTCAACTTATAGGCACTGCACAACCACCTTCAACTACCAGTGGGGATTATGCGATTGGACAAGATCAACTTGCTTCAATGACAAGGGATCATAATCTTCCCACTCTACAACAATATGGAGGGGTAAGTGCAAGCTAGAGCAAATTTTTGTTCTTTTAAGGTTTGTTTGTTTGTTTGTTTTTTTTTTTTTTGCTTAGGCTGTGTTGTCCAACATTTTTCTTTTGCTGTTTTCTAAATCAGGTTAAAGGTATCGCCGATTTACTTGAAACTAATTTAGAGAAGGGAATCCATGAAGACGATGAAGACTTACTAAAGAGAAGAAATGCATTCGGTTCAAACACCTATCCACGAAAAAAAGGGAGAAGTTTTTGGGTAAATCTTAGTATGAAATAAAACTACATAGTTAATTTAGAAGAGCAAGAAAAGATGTTATAGGTTGTTAGAGGATGATAGGCTGGGTTTGGAGATGTAGGTTTTATCTTTTCTTGTTAAATACCTTGTTTTTTTCTTTTCTTTGAGGACGTCTTATCCTCTTTTATCCTTGTAATTGATTATTTTATCAATGAAAAGGGTGGTTTTTCTTATTAAAAAAAGAAGAAGAAGAAGAAGAAGAAGAGCAAGAAAGATGACATTTTCTTCAGCTCTTGCTCAAAGAGGGTGTCTTCTTAGTTAATTTCTGTGCTCATTTTTCTCTCGTAGATGTTTCTTTGGGAAGCTTGGCAAGACCTTACTTTAATCATATTAATGATAGCTGCAGTGGCTTCCCTGGCTCTGGGTATAAAGACTGAGGTGAGCTGTGCACTGCCTCCCTTTTTTTGAGATTGTCGTGTGTGCGTGCGTGTTCTTATCTTTATATTTTAATGGTTTAAAAAAAAAAAGACGAAATTCATTGACCAAAAAGTGAGGATAAAATTCCTCCACTTGAAAATATTTTTTAGGCATATGAAATGAAAGGGGAGGGCTTTTGCTTTTTGTGTCTTTGAGGCATGCTTTTCAGCATCTTTGCCGTGTTTTTTTTTTCCCTCATAATTGAATATTAGATTAATATAATTTTTACCTTTGTTTTATTTGTTGCTGTTTTTAATCCTAGTGCATTTTTTGAGGTTGCGCTCTTTACACTTATTTTTTCGTTATAGGGTATAGATGAAGGATGGCATGATGGGGGAAGCATTGCTTTTGCAGTTATTCTTGTTATTGTTGTTACAGGTATTAAAACACTGTCTCTTTGTAGTAAACTATGTTCGCTTACATTTGTGAACCATGGTTGCCTCTTTTCGTATTTCTATTCTTGATTTTTGCTGGTTCGATATCTTGAGTTAATCATACACAAGTGTACTTCATGTTTTCGCAAGGTTAGGCATCAGTCTCACATGAAACTTAGCTTTACATGGTTTATAATATTTTGAATCTTTATTCTGTTGAAGGACCAGGCAGGCCAAGCAACAAATTTTATTTTATTATTAATTTTATTAATTTTATTTAATTTTATTTTAACATTCTTTTGGCCTGTGATCCTTTTAATTCAGTTGTTTTTATTTTTATTTTTTATAATTATCGAGCCTCAAGGTCCTTAACATGTTGTTGTTGATTTGATTTTATAAAGGTATACAGTTTTGGGGATCCAACTTGATATATTTACACATGATAACATTATCATTTGATAACATCTCGACCGTTTATTTCGTTTTAATGTTTTAGTAGAAACCATTAATTCTTTGTTGATCTTATTTATTATTATTTTTTAAACTTTTTTATACAGCTATTAGTGATTACAGACAATCTCTTCAGTTCCAAAATTTAAATGAAGAGAAGAGAAACATACATTTGCAGGTGGGCTTGCTTTGTGCAACTATACTCGATAGAAAAAAAAAAAAAACAAGAAGAAGATGTGCCAGTTTCTTAGTATTTCTAAAAGGTACATGGTTACAGGTCATTAGAGGTGGTCGAAGAATTGAAGTGTCAATTTATGATATTGTGGTTGGTGATGTTGTACCCCTTAACATTGGTAACCAAGTACGTTGACCATTTCATATCTTTTTATTTTAATATATTTCTTTGTTTATTTAGTTTCAAATGCATTATAAGTTCTGTGCCTTTTTTTTCTATGTTAGGTTCCCGCTGATGGTATTCTGATCTCTGGCCACTCCCTTGCAATAGATGAATCCAGCATGACCGGAGAAAGCAAAATTGTGAGCCTCTGATTGTTTTTCAGTGCATGGATTTTCCAACCATTTTCGTTTTTGAATCTCATACATACATACGTATATATATATATATATATGTAAATATGTTTATTTTTTTCCCAGGTTCATAAGGACTCTAAAGAACCATTTCTGATGTCTGGGTGTAAAGTAGCAGATGGTAGTGGTACAATGCTGGTGAGCTTCTTTATCTTTTGCTCCATTTATTTACTTTTTACTTCTAGGAAGCATCATATATTCTTTTCCTAGTGATCATATTTTATCTTTTTCATTGCTTTTGCGTACCCGCACCCTATTGTTGTCTTTACTAAAAAGTATTTAAATTTTGACATATGGATACTAGTATGCCATTTAGGTTTGGGGATTTTTTTAGGTTGTTCATGTAATGTATTATATTCGGTGATATGGTAACAGTTTTGGTGGTTATGTAAACACCAACTGCTCCTTTAGCCCCCCCCCCCCCCCCCCCCCCCCCCCAAAAAAAAAAAAAAAAAAAAAAAAAAACTAACTGCAACACAAAATCTTTTAAGGTAGAAGGGGGTAGCGAATTTCTACATTTGAAATGTTTTAACACTTTTGCAAAAATGCAAAGTTGCTATTCTATTGGCATACCAAATTTTCCCATGCATGAAATTCTACCTAGCATACTATTCTAAGACTTTTACAGTTAATCTTTTACCCAAATCGTACGTGTTATATTCCCATGGTTTCAATCTGTGCAAATACTAGATTGTTATTTATTTATTTTACTTCAGTTGCTTTAAATTTGCTCCAATGGAGTAGTATCCTTTCAAAAGTAGAATATTCCATAGTGCATGGTATATTAAGTGGCCTCATCCTTGGAATTGATGCCAGTGGTATGCTATCATCATTTTCTTTTCTATTTATTCATGATCATGATTTATGCTTAGTTATCCATAGGCTTGTTCTTTGGCCAAATCGGTACCAGCAGAAGTTATCCATATAATATGTGTCTTTAGGCATGTGTGCTTCTCTCAGATTTTTCTGGGCTTAGTTTCAGCGGCTTTGGCACATTGTAAATATGATTAGTGTATTTATATCCAGGTTTTTGTTTTTTGTTTTTCAATATGATTTAATTTGTATTTGTTTTCTCAGGTGACAAGTGTTGGTATTAATACTGAATGGGGATTGCTCATGGCTAGTATTTCAGAAGACACTGGTGAAGAAACACCTTTGCAGGTAAGATTTAGTTTTGTGTTTTTTTTAATAGTTTTAATATTCTTACTTGTAATGTGGCCATGAAATTTTGTGATTTGCTTATTATATTTGCCCTTTTGACAACTTTACAGGTACGCTTAAATGGGGTTGCAACTTTTATTGGAATTGTTGGTCTTACAGTAGCTTTTGTTGTTTTGGTTGTACTTCTGGTCAGGTAAATCTTTTCTTGTGCTCTCTCTCTCTTTTTAATAGCTAGTGATTGAGGTTACACTTACCATTGAACTTCTGCAGATACTTCACTGGCCATTCAGAAAATCCAGATGGAACCCGTCAGTTCACTGCAGGCCAGACTAAACTTGGTGATGCCGTTGATGAAGCCATTGAAATCGTTACTGTTGCGGTATACTATTTTATGCATGTAAAATTATGCATATAAAACACGCAGGTCTTTATAAATTGTTTGACTTTATGAACTGGATATTGCAGGTGACTATTGTTGTTGTTGCAGTGCCTGAAGGGCTTCCTTTAGCTGTAACCTTAACGTAAGCACATCCCACGGTCTATATGAAATTATGTCATAGTGTTTGTGCGTGTGTGTGCTCCCTTTTTCTTTTTTTCCTGTTGTGGACCATCTATATATCTCACTCGTTCTTTGAAAACACATCCAAAAGTATTACTGTGTTTAGTCAAAAAATGAATGGCGCCCATCCAATCTTAGAAAGTTCTATCACAGTGATAGTGCACTGTTTCCGAACTTGTATTTCGTTAATTATATGGTTATTTCTAATGGGTAATAGATGGATCTTTTTATTTTCAAGATTCCTTTTACTTGTAGCTTTTCTGTAACAAACTTTGGGCATGTGAACAAGAATTTCTTATTACAATATATCTCCATGCTACTAATTTGGGCTTTTTTTTTTTTGGTCTCTTTGTGCAGCCTTGCCTATTCAATGAGGAAAATGATGGTGGATAAAGCTCTGGTATGTCTCGTGTTTTTGTTTTTCTAATCAGATCTTAAGTTGGTCTGTTGGGCTTCCCTTTTGGGGCCTTAGTACGTCCTCTTGTAGTGTAACGGGTGTAAAACTGCAGGTTCGAAGGCTTTCTGCTTGTGAGACAATGGGTTCTGCAGAAACTATTTGTAGTGATAAGACTGGAACCTTAACTCGAAACCAGGTATATTTGGTTACAAATTTTCTTTATTTTTTAAGCTTGTCTACTTCAACTCTTCTACCTCCTGTGGCTAAAAAAGAGCTATCCTGGACCTATAAAGGGCTCCGACATATTCATTCATTAAAAAAAAAAAAAAAAAAAAAAAAGAAAAAAAGAAAAAAAGTATGGAATGTAAATGAGCTTGTGCACTTCTATGTTTTTTTTGGTGTTAGGAAAAAGGTATCTGAACAGAGATAGAAAGGGATTTTTAAATCACGAACGTTTATAATTTCTTTAATTTTCTCCATTCATACTGTCTGTCACACACACACAGACATGATGCTTAACCGTGCATGCACACACATTATCAAACGGTACTGACACATTTGTTGCGGTATATAGATGACTGTAGTTGAAGCCTATGCTGGTGGAAAGAAAGTTGATCCTCCGGATAACAAGTCAGAGTTGTCTCCCTTGGTGTCTTCTCTACTGATTGAAGGCATTGCACAAAACACAAATGGCAGTGTTTATGTACCTGAGGTTTTTATTTACTTCTACTTATCGTTATCGTTATTATTATTATTTTGTCGGTAGTAATGAGTATTCTTAAACAGTGTTGCCTGGTTATTTGTAGAAAGGTGGAGAAATAGAGGTTTCTGGATCACCAACAGAAAAGGCTATTCTTTCCTGGGGAATTCTGGTTCGATTTTTTATTTATTTTGTTTCCAGTTCCATCAGCTTATATCACTTTAAATATCAATTTACTTACCAATATGTTGTTTGCAGCTAGGAATGAATTTTGAAGTGGCTAGATCCGAATCTTCAATTCTTTATGTGTTTCCATTCAATTCAGTGAAAAAACGAGGCGGCGTTGCTGTAAAACTGGTACGATAGAATCGTAGATGGTAATTTACGGCTACCATGATTTGTTGCATCTGCTTCACAGTGATCGAAGCATTCTAGAGGAAGTCATTTATTCATCATATATGTTTGTTCTAGAGAAGTACCCCCCGTGTCTACCTTGTAAAAATTAATATTGATGGTACAAGGCGTTCTAGGATGTTTTTATTTTGAGAAAAAAGAATTCTTTATTTATAAAATAAAACTAGAATACAAAAAGGAGTATCGGTCCTTGAAGAGAAAAGGATAAAAGTTAAAAACTAAATGGGAATTCTCATTTTAATTTTGAAGGACGAAATGTGTAGATGACAATTGTTCATTTTTAGCCTGGTTTTGTTCATGTGGATTCTGTGCTGTTAGAACTTTGTGGGTGGTAGCATTGTGGAAGTCATAAACCGGCAATAATATTGAGAAAAAGAAATGTACTTTATTTGTGGTAGTCATGTTTTTCAGTTTAGAAGTAGAAAATTAGGTATGTCTTTGAATTTGCGGTGCAAGGGTGTTATTACTGTTTGATATTCTCTTTTGCTCTATTTGCAGCCGGACTCTCAAGTTCATGTACACTGGAAAGGGGCTGCTGAAATTGTATTGGCTTCATGTACTCAATATATTGATGATACTAATCATGTTGTACCTATGGATGAAGATAAGGTTTGATAATATATTCTCTTTTCAGTAAAACTCTCTCTCTCTTGCATTTCCACTGTATTTTTAAGTCCTATCTAATAATCTGTCTTCAGGTGATATTTTTCAAAAATGCTATTGAAGATATGGCTGCTCGTACTTTGCGTTGTGTTGCTATTGCATATAGAACTTGTGAACTTAAAAGTGTTCCAACTAACGATGAAGAACTATCTCGTTGGGCGTTACCTGAGGATAACCTTATTTTACTTGCTATAGTTGGTATAAAGGTATAACATATATATTAAAAACACTATAATTGGCCTTTGTTTTTGATAAACAAATTGCGAGGTTTCTATTGCTAGGAAGATAACGTTATATTTCATTTTCATTTTCCAACGCTATTTGTTCTTTTTTCTTTCTTTCTTTTTTAATTTTTAAATTTTTTTTACCGTTTCATTTACATTTTTCTTTTTCTGTACATTAGTATTAGCTCATGTGTACATTGCAATGCAGGACCCTTGTAGGCCGGGAGTAAGAAATGCCGTTGAATTATGCCAGATTGCTGGTGTAAAGGTACTGTCTAATTCTCTAAGCTGAATAGCTTGGCCTTGTTATTGATTATGAAGGAGCATTTTAAGAATTACTTTGGAGGGTTGCATAATTTTCTGCAGTCTTTACACCTTTTTCTTTCAAAATTGCATGTTTATATTTTCTCTGTTTTGAATAATTAGTATGAAAAATAAAAACCAGTTTGCTCCCATAGTTTGTCCTTTTTTTTAAACTTTTTGTTTCCCCCTTTTTGAGTCTTTATATTTATTTATTAGATGCAGCAAATCAGAATTACTATCAGAGTTTTAATATATATGCAATATGATCTATTTTTCTTGATGTCAATATAATGCTGTTGTGTGAGGGTATTGATCATGTTAAGTGAAAGAATCCCCATTTTCTGAGGTGTAGGTACGCATGGTCACGGGTGACAATCTTCAGACTGCCAAAGCAATTGCATTAGAATGCGGCATACTTGGTTCAGATGCTGATGCTACAGAACCTAATCTCATTGAAGGAAAAGTGTTCCGTGCATTATCCGATAAAGAAAGAGAAGATGTTGCTGAGAAGATTACGGTATGATCTAGGCGTTTCTTATCTGTCGGTCAGTGTAAAGTGTTGGTTCTGCATGTAAGTACCGATTAAGATTTTAAGGTGGATTTTCATGCAATTCTTTCCTGGATGTTAGGTTATGGGACGTTCTTCCCCTAGCGACAAGCTTATGCTTGTGCAAGCTTTGAGGAGACGGGGACGTATTGTTGCTGTGACTGGAGATGGATCAAACGATGCTCCTGCCCTACACGAGGTTCAACTCTGGGCTCTTCTGTTCTACATTAGTCATCTACTTTTTAACTTAATTTTGTCGTCATTCTAACTGTCATTGTACGAATCCTGTTTTTTGTATCTAATTGCTCACTATCGTCAGTGCAATCTGTGATTTTATGGTTAGCCACTTCATCTCTTAAATTGTTCTAAATCTATTTTTCTGTCCCCCCGGAGCCCAGGCTGATATTGGTCTTGCTATGGGTATCCAAGGAACTGAAGTGGCCAAAGAAAGCTCGGATATTATTATTTTGGATGACAATTTCGCTTCAGTTGTGAAGGTTAGTCCCTTTTGATGCACATGCTTCTGTTTTCTTCGTTTCTTTTGTGTATTATATTCAAGATAAGTCATGATTGCTGCTCATTTGATTTTCTGATACATGGACACACACAGATGTGACTCGTAAGTCTGCATGAATTGAGAGCAGAAAGTATGTTTCGGATCCTGACTTTTTGGTTTGATCACTTATGACGTGGATAGGATTATGCACATGTTTTTATTCTGGCAATATTTCTATTAACTTTATGAGTGGTTTTTTCTCTCTCTCTCTCTCTCTGCTTCGTCACTGTTTTTAATTAAGTTTGATTACTTTTTGATAGTTTTTGGAGTATGTCTTGTTTCTTGTTTGGAGGACATCTTGTTCTCCTTCTCTTGTATTTATTTTGATTATAAATAAAGAGTTTTTTTTTTAATTTAAAAAAAAAAAGGTCTCGACTAAAACTTTTTGTGATTATTTACTGCATTGAGAAGTTGAAATTTCAATCATTTATTTTATTTTATCGATTTGTACATAGGTTGTCAGATGGGGCCGATCAGTATAACGCAAATATCCAGAAATTTATTCAGTTCCAGCTCACAGTTAATGTTGCAGCACTTGTCATAAATGTAGTGGCTGCAATTTCCTCTGGTGATGTTCCGCTTAATGCAGTGCAGGTTGGTGTATTAGACCTGTATGTGCATCTTTGCCTGCGCACTTGTATAGCTATAAATTGCCGCTAACTGTTCTCTTGCAGCTTCTTTGGGTAAATCTTATCATGGACACTCTTGGAGCGCTGGCATTGGCTACTGAACCACCAACAGATCACCTGATGCACAGGCCCCCAGTTGGCCGGAAGTACGTTTTCCATTTTCTTCCTTTTGACTTGATTTCTGTTTGACTTTATCTCTTCCTTTTTTTTTTTCTTTTTTTCCCTCATCTCTTCTGTGTTCTATTTTCATGAGTTCTTTCTGCTCTTATATACATGTCTAAACATTCTGTTTTCTATGTTTTCAGAGAACCTCTTATAACGAATATTATGTGGAGAAACTTGCTGATCCAGGTTATTACTTTTCCTCATTTACCACTCCTGTTAGTATTGGGAAAATTCGGGTTACGGACAAGGTCAATTTATCCTTAATGAGGTGATCTTTTGTCTGCCTAATTCCAGGCTTTGTATCAAGTTAGTGTCCTGCTTGTTCTCAATTTCCGTGGCAAGAGTTTACTGAACTTGGAACATGAGGACCCTACCCATGCTAATAAAGTGAAGAACACGCTGATATTCAATGCATTTGTCCTCTGTCAAGTAAGTCTTTAGTTCCTCTAGTAGTTGCAGAAAAGATTAAAGAAACTTTGAACTTTTCTTGTCCCGTTTTCTCTTGGTCTCTGGCCCTGTAACTTGCATCTGGTTAGGGAATACATAACTTTGTCTTGCGAATGTAATTTCAATCCAGGAATATTCTTTTGTTGCAAAATGCTTGTTGGTATGGTGTTTTCTCGCCGGATAGTCCTTCAGATTTGGCTTCTTGTTTCAGTGCAATTTTTTAATATCATCCTGTCATTTATTGTTAGCTCATGTTTCATGGGTGTAACGGTCATTTTACCTCTTGCAGATATTCAATGAGTTCAATGCTAGGAAGCCGGATGAATTCAATATATTCAAGGGAATTACTAAAAATTACCTGTTTATTGGAATAATTGCAATCACTGTTGTTCTTCAGGTGAGATTACAAATAAAGTCCCACATGTTTTATTTGGGTCGCCTGACCTTGCATCTAATTACGTTTTTCTTGCTTGCAGATCATGATTATTGAGTTTCTTGGCAAATTCGCCAAAACTGTCCGGCTAAATTGGAAGCACTGGCTGGTTTCTGTCGCCATCAGTTTTATAAGGTTGGTAGTAATATTTTATACTTTGAAATGGTGATTTGGCTTGTTCTTACAGCATTGAAAAGTACTTTGGTTAATACACCACACTAAAAGTTGACACAGTCGGATATGGAGTACTTGTTTATGCAACTGGTCAATAGTCAAACCTTGTTCTATTTTTTGTTGCGATTGACCGACACCTTTTTACACGCAGCTGGCCTCTTGCTGTTGTTGGGAAACTGATACCTGTTCCACAAACTCCTTTTAGTGAGTATTTCACGAGACAGTTTCGCCGGCGTAGAACATAACAACGTAAGCATTGTTTGTTTGTACACTTGCCCTTTTCCTGCTTTTTCGCTTGGCAAACGATCGGCTGAGTCTTTTTATCGTTTCTGGCTCACACGATGGCAAATTTGTCTCATGCAAATTCAAAAATACTCGTCTTTCTAATTAGTTGAAAAGCTTGCAACATTACATGCTTGTTTTGGAAATTTTTTGCTTATACTTCGTACTAACAAGGATGACTATTTTACAGTCTTTTTTTTTTTTAAACTGATTTTACTTGTGCTGTTTTATTGGTTGGCTTTTGAGGAGTAATATTTTTGTGACAATTCGTAGGCACTTTAAAACAATAAAAAAGCTATATGCCACCAAAAAAATGTGAAAAATCGCATTATCTTTGTGCTGTAATGGTATTTCTAATATTATTTTTAGTTTTTGTCATTTTTACTATTTATTAAAGTTTTGGAACTCATAAAAATTAATACATGCTATTTAAATAATTTAAAAATAAAAACTATGTGTATATCACTAATTGACTCGATAGTCACCGAGTTCTTTACCTGCTTGTTGACTAATGATATTGAGTGATTTATTTTGGTTTGCATCCAGTTGCTATAGGACAACGAAATTGAGAGATACAAGGCAACGAAATTAATAAAGTTTGTATCTAAAGTTTTGAGGGGGTATAAATGGTCGGTGGCAAAGTTACAAGAGTTAAATATAAGGGGTAAAAAATAAAGTTTTTTTTTTTTTTTTTTTTTTTGAGTGTGATTAAAGTTGTCCAATTAAATTACATTTTAGTTGTTGTCAAGTCAGCAATTACATTTCATTTAATTGACAGAATGGTAAAGATGATAGCATTTTATAGTTCGGGAATTATTTTTATTAGTTTTTATAGCCTAGAGGAAAAAGTTACAAGCATCAAAGTTCAGGGAGTAAAAATGAAATTTCTCTTGCAATAAAAAAAAAAGGGGATTTGCGAGATTTCCCTAAATTTGGCACATCTTTATAATTTTATAATTTTATAATATTTAATTAATTATTTGAATGAAAAAATAGCAAATAGACAAAATACTCATATCTCTTTATTTTCTTTTTTATTTATTGAAATATTATTTTTATATCTCCAACTCTGTTCATCGACCAGTCACCGATATGTCTTCGGTTGTTGGTCGGTCTCCGATCATCGATCGGTCTTCGGTTACTAGTTGGTCACCAGTCTCCAGTCGTCGGAAATTTTTTTTTCATATTTCAACAAATACAACCGAATGTATCTTGCTTTGGTTGCTGGAATTATTATTATTATTTTTCATATTTCAACAAAAGATGATCGGATATATCCGATTTAGGTCATTGGCATCGATGTTGGTCATCGGAAAAATTCTATTAGAATCTAAAATGGATTTTACCAGAATCTGAAGAGACAAAATGGATTTCGATAGAATGCAAAACAAGAAAAAAAATATTTCATAGAATGTAAAACGGTCTGATTCTGATAGAATGCAAAATGGATTCTATCAGAATGCAAAATATATTCTATTAGAATACAAAATGGATTCTGGTAATAAGGTAAAATGGATTTTCATAGAATGCAAAATTGTCGGATTCTAATAGAATGTAAAACGAATTCTATTAGAATGTAGAATGAATTATATCAGAATCTAACAAGGCAAAATACATTTTGATAGAATCCAAAATGGATTCTCATAGAATCTGAGAAAGTAAAATGGAGTTCGATAGAATGTAAAACGTTCGGATTCTGATAGAATACAAAATGGATTCGATCAGAATGCAAAAGGGATTATGGTATAATCCAACAGGGCAAAATGCAATATGATACAATGCAAAATGAATTTTGATATAATTCAAGAAGGCAAAATGGATTCAGATAGAATGCAAAACAAGCAAAATGAATTCTGATAGAATGCAAAATATATTATATCAGAACGCAAAATAGATCTTACCAAAATATGAGAAGGCAAAATGCATTCTGATAAAATGCAAAACACATTTTGATACAATGCAAAATGGATTATGATATAATCAGTTTTGCATTCTATTCGAATTCCTTTTGCATTCTATAGGTGACCAGCTGACGATCAGTGACCTGCTGACAACCGGCGACCAGTGACCTGCCGATGACCAGCGACTAGTGACCTGTCGGCAGCCGGAGACCGGCCGACAAACGGAGTCGGAGATGTATGAAAACTATTTTAATAAATAAAAAAGATTAAAAAAATAAAAAGATAATGGTATTTTTGTCTATTTACTATTTTTTTTATTTTGATATTTAATTAAATGTTATGAAATGACAAAAATATCAACTTTACTCTTATAGAGGGTAAAATTATAAGGAGGTGTTACATTTATGGCTATTTCCCTAATTTTCTCTAAAAAAATCATGCATTTTCTCACCATTCTATAACTTAATCAAATCTATATTTTTCAAATTACAAAATGATCCCCGAATTTATCCGTAACTAAATATTTATTAATTTAATAAGTGTTTTATATTTTAAAAGATGGCAAGTATGTGGTACAACTCTTTTTCTATATCCTATCAATAGAGCTCATTTTTAAACACTTCAGATATAATCAAACGGTTGAGATGTTGCTTGTGTACAATAATTATAATGCACCTTATCTCATTGTATCACATATCAAGAAATTAAGAAATTAAAAAAAAAAAAAATCTTCAATGTGTTTGCCTCCTCACTCGTGGTCCGCCCGGCTGGGGGCAGCATCGCTGAAGGTCGTTGGGGGGGGGGGGGGTCGTCGGGAGACCGTTGCCAGGTGGGAGGGGCCGGATCTAGCGAGGGGTTTCTTGTCGAGCAGTCAGGGGGGCTAGATCTGGCGTGGGGGGGCTTGTTGTCCGAGGAGAGGGGCCTAGGTCTTGTTGTTCGGATAGTAGCAACTGGGAAAAAATAATAATAATAATAATAACAGAGAGAGATTCTGAAATGCATGGAGCACAGGAAAAGTAAGAGAGATGGTTAAGAGAAATAATGATGAGAGTACATAAAAGTCCCCCTCTCCCCCGTCTCTTTTCTTTTGATGGGTCCCACAAATATCAAACATTATGAAAAATAGTAATTAGGAATCTGAAATGATCAAGAAAAAAATAAAAAATATACTGAGAGAAATTTTTGAATGAAGTAAAGGAGTAAAAGTTTTAGCAATAAATAAAAAAAAAAGAATGAAAGAAAATGAAAATGAAAAGAATGAAAGAGAATTAAAAAGAAAAAGAAAAAAAAAGAGAGGAGGGAATGGTACGTGTCAAAGTAAAGAAACAGCTTTTGGTTTTTTTATATATATTAAGATATTAAGATAAGATAATTTATATATATACGAGAATTTTTTCATACGATACTGTCGGATGAAAAAATTCTCCCCTCTCTCTATCTATCTTGAATTATACTGTATTCTTCTTTAAATTGTGTTAATCTTTAATATAGATTATACTGTTGAATGACTGATCTATCAAACGAGAGAAAATTTATATATATATATATATTAAAATTAAAGATAATGATTAAAGATTCCATCTCTCCAATCAAACAGAACATAAGTGTTTAAGAAAAGAAAAGACAAGAGAAAAACAAACAAAAGCAAAAAAGAAAGAAAAGAAAAAAAAAATTTATTAAAGGACAAAATAGAAGGACTGAACTTTTGGCCATTCCACGGAAGGAATTGTGCTTTCAAGTCTCTTAATTAAGCACATTTTGTCAAAAGTCTGCAGTACTCAAAATTCTTGTCTGCTGTTGTTGGTCTTGTGTTTGATTGATATATATTTGAGGAGGAGGCAGTAGCTAACGGTGCCGTCTCTCCACCGACATATTTTTAAACCGATGATGAGCTTCAAGGGCTCGCCGTACCGGCGACAGACCAACGATCTCGACGCCGGAGCTAGCAGCCGCTCCGGCGACTTCGACGATGACGACGACGACGACGTTTACTCTCCTTTCGATATTCCGAACACAAAAAATGCTTCCATTGAGCGTCTCCGGCGATGGAGGGTTAGTCTTTCTCTACCCGCTTGAAATGTATTTTTTGTTGCTGATTTCCTAAATCTCTACACTTGACAAATTATACATTTTTCTCCATAACTTTAAATCTTGTCATAACATTTCTCATGAATTTCAATTTATATTATTATTTCTCTTTTAATTATAAAAAAGTTTGCAACTTTCTCCCCTCAATTAAATTTTTAACAAAATATACATGTGATGTTCGTTGAAAGCATGCGTTGTGGATATTATATATAAAATTACGAAGTTACCTTTCTAATTAAGTTAAAAGATTAAATATTTAAGATTAATTGTCATTTTTTCCCATTTCATTATCTTATATGTAACTTTGTAAGTACACATTTAATAAAGGTAACATATGCGATAAATGCTGTCAATATGTGTCATTTTATAATGTGAATTTAATACCTTCAACTTATACTTCCAACGGGTGATGCACATTTTTTGTCAAAACTTTAATTGAGAGGAAAAATTCACAAACATTTCTAAAATGGAGAGAGAGAATGTTATAGATTAAAGTTTGGGGGTATTACGACAATCTAAAATTTGAGAGAAAAATGTATAATTTATCCTCTCTACACTCCTAATGTGTATTCTTTTCTTAGTGGTGTCATATATCTATATACTATGTAGAAATGTTAAAAAGTTTTACTGTTTTCGTCCAAAATGGTTCATTTTGATTGAAAACAATATTTCTTTTTTTTTTGGTCCTTCTTTCTTTTTTTTTTTTTTTGTTTTTCACCCTAAAATTTATTTGTTTTCATTTTAATCCCTTTTAAATCAGTTTTTCTTTTTTAGTCATTCATTTATTTATTTTTTCTTTTTCGCCCTAAAATTTAATTATTTTCTCATTTTTGTCACTTTTTTATTTTGGTATTTTTTTTTCATTTTAGTCCTTTTTATCATTTTTGTTTTTCTAAAAATTTTTGATTACTTTTATAATTTTTTCTTTTAATTTTTTGCTATTAACTTGTTTTATTTATCTATCCCGCACGCACGAGAGTGCACCATTTTAGTATTTTTTTTATTTCACCCCATTGTTTTTCATTTTTTCATTTTAGTCCTTTTTATGTATTAGTCTATTTTTAACATTTTAGTCCTTTTACCTTGTCTTTTTTTTTTTCATGCCTCCTTTTTTAATCTTTTATTTTCAGGTACTTTGTTGATTTTTTTTGTTTATTTTTTTTACTTATATATATATATAATTTTTTTTATTCGGATAAATTTTCTCAAATATGTCTCATAATGTACATTGCACATGCTTTTTAACTAGTATATATTAAATGTGATTTATCAGTGGTTACCGTTGAGTTGACCTTATGATATAGATTTGTAATGAATTGGGTAGTTGGCAAAAAAAGAAAAAAAAATATAATACAATCTTTAAGAGTGTGAATTTAAAGTGTTCATTAAATGTTATTTTGAATTGACAACTTAGCATGCGTTTGATGCAAAGGTTTGGATTGTAGTATTTGAGTTTGAATTGAATGTACATTTGGTAAGGCGTTTGAATTGCTGGAGTTAAAAAATGATAAAAACTTGAATTGTGTTTGGGAAAAAGAATATCAATATAGAGCTTGTTTCATCCGTCTCGAAATTCTATGTAATTAAAAAAAAACATTAATTTGGACTTGTATATGGAAAGTTATGGACTTTTAAAGTTTGAGTTACAAAATTATATGGATAGTAAAACTGAGGTTGATTTTTCAAAAAGAGAAAATTTTGAATTGTAAATTATGATCCAAACTGGAGCACTAAACATCCCCTTTCTTGACCTGTTTTTTTATTTATTTATTTATTTATTTTTTATTTTTTTAATTGAAACTGTCAAACAAAAATTCACCATTGTTACTATTGATGTGCTTTCGACGGAATTGCTAAAAAAAAAAAAAAAAAAAAAAAAAAATTACTTTTCCTTTAGCTGATCTTATGAATTGTGCAGAGAATCACAACCATCGTTAATCAGCCTAGCGTAGCGTTACAAGAGTTAAAAAAAAAAAAAAAAAAAAAAAAATCGTCACATGTAACATTTTGGCCTGATGGTATTTCTTTTCCACTTTCAATACACCTTCCCCCCCCCCCCCCCCCCCCCCCCCCCCCCCAACTACTTAGAATCATTTGTTTTAAGTTCCGAATACCCATCAAGTTTTTAGAACCCTTAAACATGAAAAATGATTTGATTTTATAAACAAATAAACGTTTTTTTTTAAATAAAATAAAATAAGTAGTCCATGATAATACCAAAATAAGAAAAAAACTTGTCACTTTGACTAATAAAAATTCCTTTGAAAGTTTTTTTTTAAAAAAAATCCCTTAAAAGCTAATAGATAGGTGCATTGTTGATTTTTTTAATTATTTTTATTTTTATTTTAATAGAATTAACGGATAAAGCTCTCTTGCAAATTTCTTTTGTTTGGAGTGCCACAAAGAAGCTAAGGATAGAAAGATTAAGATTTTTCTTTTGTTTTTTTTTTTTTTTGGGTAGAGATTTTTCATTTTCATAGAAGAAAGAATGAAAAAAAAAAGGTAATATACTCAGGCGGGTTTCAAACGATATTTGTTAAAAAAAATGTAACAAAAAAAAAAAAAACAATTAAAATTAAAAAAGAAAGAAATTCCCTTTCCTTACTGAATATTGATTTTGATTCCTTAAAAAAAAAAAAACATATTTTGATTTTGATTTGAGATATTTATTATTCACTTCAAAAAAATTTGTATTTAATTAATAATTAGAGTAAACCTGTTGTTATAACAAGTCATATAAAATGCAACATCATCAAATTTAATTAAATCATGCACTCATTTTATAATTTTGTCTATAATCACCGATGGTTAAAAAAAAAAAGTAACCATTGAAAACTATTTAAAGGTAAATAGTCTTATTTTAAGAAATTTTTTAAAATATGGCCGAAGTTTTTATTATTGGTTAAAATACCCTTTTTTCATAAAAATTGTCGATCAATTTTCTTAAATGGTCAATTAGTGATTGACCATATAATATTATTAATTTGGTAAATCAGCGATTGACTGTAATCAATTATTCATTGATTATATCGTAAATCACCAATTTTGAAGTCAATCAATGATTGACCAATCTGAAAAAAAAAAAATGATAAACGGTTATTTGGCTAAATAAAAGAAAAGTTTGGCCATCTATTAGATTGAGTGACCAAAATGAGTTCAGATCTGATGTTCCATTTTTATGTCTCAAAGGCTGTCCCCTCAATAAACTTTTGCCAAGTTATCAATTTATTCAAGAATTTTAATATTATGTATTTTTTATGTGTTTAAATTCTTAAATTCAGATGATGTGACATGATATTATTAGGGGGACAGCCAACAAGATAGGAAATCCGCTTTTACCAAAATAGGCCGCCCAACATAATTTTCCATAGATATATATATATATATATATATATATATATATATGAGCAATTTTCACAATCAAATCAAAATTTCTTGTATTAACATTTTGCTGCTGATTTCTAGTATCCAATTTGTTCAGTTTATGTAAGGTTTTAGATTCTGATTCTTGTAATCTGGAGTTAAACTCTCTCTGTTTTTTCTCTGACCTCTCCCACTGATAACCTTAAAAACGACACTAGGACACATATTTTACATGTCTGAAATCCTCAACTTCGAGATATGATGTATAGAATTATATGGTACCGGTAGGAGAAGCAAATGGTATAGTATTCATTAATTTTAAGGGGCAGCAATTTTGTGCACTACTGGAGTAGAAGCAAAATTTAAATTATTTAATTGTGTGTTTTGCACATTGTTGTTTCTTACGCTCTTTTGTTTACGGGCTGAAATAGTTTTTGTTTGCAGCAAGCAGCGCTTGTGCTAAACGCCTCACGTCGATTCCGATACACATTAGACTTGAAGAAAGAAGAAGAAAAGAGGGAAACATTGAGGAAGATCAGAGCGCATGCTCAAGTTATACGGGTCACAAAATTTAAAGCAATGTCTCCTTAAAGTAGCCTTTTGTTATCTGTATGTGTTCTGAATTGTTGTTTTTTATGTATCAGGCTGCATACCGTTACAAATACACTGGAGAACAAATCAATGGTATGGTACTTCCTTCTATTGTATTGCTCTTGGTGCTTGGTTTCACATAAACTTCATATCAAGTTACTATTTTCACTCTTTATTCTTATCCACACGATAATGCTTTCTTTGCTCTAAAAGGTTACTCGAAACTGTATTGAGGTGGTTGTTTTTCTGCTTATTTTTCAGTTTTACATCAACATTTTGTTTTCAGTGCTTTGTCCGTCAGGTTTCTATTCCAATATATGCAGTATTATGTTTGTGGAACCATGGACATGCCTTTTTAAGCTTTCTGCACGAGGCAATTTACGTTAATAGTTTAGTTTCCCATTAGATCGCCGTGACAGGTTTCGATTTGGTTTTTCCTTCCTCTTGAGTCTTTACGTTTAATTCTTGTCAAGAAATGCTTTCTTAGATGCGCATCTGGTGATTGATTTTGTGTTTCCAACATATAGGCACTGCACAACCACCTGCAACTACCAGTGGGGATTTTCCAATTGGACAAGAGCAACTTGCTTCAATGACAAGGGATCACGATCTTTCCACTCTGCAACAATTTGGAGGGGCAAGTGCTAGGCCGAGCAATTTTTTTCCTGTTAAGTTATAAATTTTTGTTAGACTATCTCATCAAACATTTTTCTTTTGTTGTTTTTCTGAATCAGGTTAAAGGTGTGGCCAATTTACTTAAAACAAATTTAGAGAAGGGAATCCATGAAGATGATGAGTTATCAAAGAGAAGAAATGCATTCGGTTCAAACACATATCCACAAAAAAAAGGGAGCAGTTTTTGGGTAATTCTTAGCATAACATGAAAATTAATTACTCACTTAATTTAGAAGTGGAAGAAAGCTGAGATTTTCTACATATATTGCTTAAAGAGGACGTCTTTTCTGTGCTCATTTCTCTGTCTCATAGATGTTTCTTTGGGAAGCTTGTCTTGACCTTACTTTGATCATCTTAATGATAGCTTCCATCGCTTCCCTGGCTCTGGGTATAAAGACTAAGGTAAGCTGTGCACTGCCATTGTAAACTGACTCCCCTTTTTTGATTGTCGTGTGTGAGTGCGTGTTCTTATTCTTTACATTTTAATAGTTAAAAAAAAAAAAGAAAAAAGAGGAAATTTATTGATCTAAAAGGGTGGATAAAATATCCTCTACTTCAAAATATTATACAGGCGGATAAAAAATAAAGGGGAAGAATAAAGGATAAGGAATGAGTTAATAAGAATTGATATAATTGGAATTCAGGAACTTTTGCGCATTTTTAACTGTGCTCGTTTCTTTTTATCTGTTGCCTGTTTTTAATCCTAGTGCATTTTTTCGGTGGCGCTCTTTATGCTTCTTTCTTTCATTTACAGGGTATAAAGGAAGGATGGTATGATGGGGGAAGCGTTGCTTTTGCAGCTATTCTTGTTATTGTTGTTACAGGTATTAAAAATGTTTGCCTCATTTGGAGAAGGCTATACTTTCGATTACATTTGTGTTGCCTCTTTTCATATTTATATTCTTCATCTTATCTGGTTCTATATCTTCAGTTGATTAGCTAAGACTACGTCAATGTTTTCGCGAGGCTAGGCATCTGTCTCACATGAATCTTAGCTTTACACTGTTTATAAGAATTTGAATTGCTACTCTGTTTTAGTACTAGGCAGGCAAATCTATATTTTTATTTTTATTTTTATTTCTTTGATTAGTCATATATATATATATATATATTTTTATTTTTATAAAATATTCATTTGGCCTGCGATCCTTTTAATTCCGTTTTTATTTTGTTTTTTGTTTTTAATCAAGCCTTAAGGTCCTTAACACGTCTTTGTTGATTCGATTTGATAAGGGCAGGTAGTTTTGGGGATCCAAATTGATATTTTTACACATAATAACGTTATCATTAGATAACATCCTCGACTGTTTGCCACATTTCATCATCTTTATAATATTTTGACTACTTGTTTTACTCCTTTGGTAGATTCTATCTATTCTTTATTAATCGTTATCCTTTTTTTTTTTTTTTGTGGCTTTCTGATACAGCTAGTAGTGATTACAGACAATGTCTTCAGTTCCAATATTTAAACGAAAAGAAGAGAGACATACATTTGCAGGTGGTTTTGTTTGTGCAACTATAGTCAATAGGAGGGGAAAAACAAAAAAAGATATGTCAGTTTCTTAGTATTCCTAAAAGGTACATGGCTGCAGGTCATTAGAGGTGGACGAAGAATTGAAGTGTCAATTTATGATATTGTAGTTGGTGATGTTATACCTCTTAATATTGGTGACCAAGTACGTTCACCATTTCGTCTCCTTTTATTTTTAATATATTTCTTTTTATTTTTCCGTTTGTTTCAAATGCGTTATGAGATTCGCTGCTTTTTTCTATGCTAGGTTCCTGCTGATGGTATTCTGATCTCTGGCCACTCCCTTGCTATAGATGAATCCAGCATGACCGGAGAAAGCAAAATTGTGAGCCTCTGGTTGTTTTGCAGTGCATGAATTTTCCATCCATTTTCGTTTTTGAATCTCATACATAAATATATTTTTCCAGGTTCATAAGGACTCTAAGGGACCATTTCTGATGTCTGGGTGTAAAGTAGCAGATGGCAGTGGTACAATGCTGGTGAGCTTCTTTATCTTCTCTATTTATTTACTTTTTACTTCTAGGAAGCATCATTTATTCTTTTCCTAGCGATCATATTTTATTTCTTCATTGTATATGCGTACCTGCACCCTAATGTTTTCTTTACTATAAAGTATTTTAAGGTACTAGTTTTGGTGATTATGTAAACACTACCTGCAACACACAATTTTTTAAGGCGGATGTGGTAGTGAATTGCTTCATTTTAGCCCTTTTGCGAAAATGCGAAGTATGCTATTCAATTGGCTCGTGTTAAAAGATTTTGGTGCACGAAATTCTTCCTTGCATTCGATTCCAAGACTTTTACATTTCTATTTTATCAAAATCATGCGTGCTATATTCCCATGTTTTCAATCTGTGCATATACTAGATTGTCTTCTTTTTTTTTTTCTTTTTTTTTATTTTTAAAATACTTAAGTTGCTTTAAAGTTATTCCCACCAAGTAGTATCCTTTGATTCTTCGGTCAAGAATGATACATTCCATAGTTCATGGCCTATAATTAAGTGGCCTCATGTTTCGAATTGATGAGAATGATATGTTATCATTATTTTCCTGTCTGGCTTACTTTCAGTGGCTTCTGGCATATTGTGTATATGAATAACGTATCTATATCCAGATTTTGTTTTTTGTTTTTCACTATGATTTTGTTTATAATTTTTGTTTTCTCAGGTGACTAGTGTTGGTATTAATACTGAATGGGGATTGTTTATGGCTAGTATTTCTGAAGACTCTGATGAAGAAACACGTTTGCAGGTAAGATTTAATATATATATATATATATATATATATATATATGTTGTTTTAAATTTTAATATTCTTACTTGTAATGTGACTATAACATTTTTGTGATTTAATTGTTATATTTTCCCTTTGACGCTTTACAGGTATTCTTAAATGGGGTTGCAACTTATGTTGGATTTGTTGATCTTGCAGTAACTTTAGTTTCTTTTGTTGCACTTCTGGTCAGGTAAATCTTTTTTTGTGCTCTCTCTCTCTCTCTCTCTCTCTCTTATTAGCGATCGGGTTGACACTTATCATTGAATTTCTGCAGATACTTCACTGGTCATTCAGAATATCCAGATGGAAGTCGTCAGTTCACTGCAGGCCAGACTAAACTTGGTGATGCAATAGATGGAGCCATAAAAATCGTTACCGTTGCGGTATGCACACATGTTATGCATATGAAATTATGCATATAAAACATGCAGGTCTTTATAAAAAGTTTGACTTTGTGAACTGGATATTGCAGGTTACTGTTGTTGATGTTGTAGTGCCAGAAGGGCTTCCTTTAGCTGTAACCTTAACGTAAGCACATTTCACTGTCTAACATGAAATTATGTCGGTGTGTGTGCGCGCGCACGCGTGCTCTTTTTTTTTTTTCCCCATGTTGTGGACCATCCATATAACTCGTTCTTTGAAAACCCATATCCAAAAGTATTCCATCTTTAGTCCTAAAATGAATGGCGCCCACCAATTTTAGATAGTTCCATTGCAGTGGTAGTGCACTGTTTCCAAACTTGTATTTTGTTAGGTAACAGATGGATCTTTCTATTTTTCATGATTCCTTTTACTTGTAGATTTTCTTTAACAAACTTTGGACACGTGAAAAATAATTTCTTTTTATAAAATATCTTCATGCTACTAATTTAACCTCTCTCTCTCTCTCTCTCTGTGGGCAGCCTTGCCTATTCAATGAGGAAAATGATGGTGGATAAAGCCCTGGTATGTCTCAATGTCTTTGTGGCCTTAGTACGTCTTTGTTTTTCCCTTTTGTGGCCTTAGTATGTACTCTTGTAGTGTAACGGGTGTAAAGCTGCAGGTTCGAAGGCTTTCTGCATGTGAGACAATGGGTTCTGCAGAAACTATTTGTAGTGATAAGACTGGAATCTTGACTCTAAACCAGGTATATTTGGGCACAAATTTTTGTTCTTGTTATTATTTTATTTCTTCTTTTAGCTCATCTACTTTGACACTTCTACCTCTTGTGGCTAAAAAAGAGAGATATCCTCGACCTATAAAGGCTCTGAAATATTCATTAGCCAAGAAGAAAAGTATGGAATATGAATGACCTTGGGTATTTTTATGTTCTTTTGGTTAGGATAGTGATTTTTGAGCAGAGAGAGAAAGGGATTTTTAAATGATGAACATGCTTAATTTCATTAATTTTCTCCATTCCTCCTATCTCCCTCTTCCTCCTTGCCTCTCTCTCTCACACACACACACAGAGGCATGATGCTTAACAGCACATGCACACACATCATCAAACAGTACCGACACATTTGTTGCGGTGTATAGATGATTATTGTTGAGGCCTATGCCGGTGAAAAAAAAGTTGATTCTCCTGATAACAAGTCAGAGTTGTCTCCCTTGGTGGCTTCTCTACTGATTGAAGGCATTGCACAGAACACAAATGGCAGTGTCTATGTACCTGAGGTATTTAATTACTTATTGTTATTTTAATTATCATTTTTTTGTCAGTAGTTATGAGTATTCTAAAGGAGTGTTGCGTGGTTATTTGTAGAAAGGTGGAGAAGTAGAGGTTTCTGGATCACCAACAGAAAAGGCCATTCTTTCGTGGGGACTTCAGGTTCGATTACATTTATATTGTTTCCACTTTATCAGTGTATGTCACTTAGAATAATAATAGAGTTGCCAATATCTTCTTTTGCAGCTTGGACTGAATTTTGAAGTGGCTAGATCAGAATCTTCAATTCTTCATGTGTTTCCATTCAACTCGGAGAAAAAACGAGGCGGTGTTGCTGTAAAACTGGTACAGTAGATAGTTATTTATGGCTAGCATGATTTGTTGCATCTGCTTTACAGTGATTAAAGCATTCTAGAGGAAGTCATTTTCATGATGCAATGAGTCCTAGGACGTTTTAATCGTGAGAAAAGAATACAGAAAGGACTAGCAGTCCTTGAAGAGAAAAGGGGAAAAAAAAGTATAAACTATAAGGGAATCACTGGTCTGCTACCTCACAATTGTAAATCTGAAGCACAAAACATAAAGATGACTATTGTCCCATTTTTTTTTTTTTTTTTTTTAAATATAGTTTTAAACCCGAGAGCTTTACCTTTTAGCCTGGCTTTTTAAGCATCATCTTAATCATGTTTCCCTTATATGGATTCTATGCTGATAGAACTTTGTGGGTGGCAGTCTATGGAAGGCATAAACGGGCAAATAATATTGAAAAAAAGAAATGCACTTTATTGGGCTCCTTTTGTTGTGGTAGTGATGCTTTTCAGTTTAAATGTAGAAAATTAGGTATGTATATTTTGAATTTCCGGGGCAATATCATTTTTAACGTTGTCATTCTCTTTTGCTCTCTATGCAGCCGGACTCTCAAGTTCATGTACACTGGAAAGGGGCGGCTGAAATAGTATTGGCTTCATGTACGCAATATATTAATGGTTCTAATCATGTGGTAGCTATGGATGAAGATAAGGTTTGACAATACACTCTCTCACACTTTTTCCACTGTATTTTCAAGTTCTTTCTAATAATCATTGTCTTCAGGTTACATTTTTCAGAAAAGCTATTGAAGATATGGCTGCTCGTACTTTACGTTGTGTTGCTATTGCATATAGAACATGTGAACTTAAAAGTGTTCCAACTGACGAAGAAGAACTATCTCATTGGGCGTTACCTGAGGATGACCTTATTTTACTTGCTATAGTTGGTATAAAGGTATAACATATATTTTTGGTTAGCTGCAAATTGCTCTTTATTTTTAGTTTGAATTAATCCTGTTTGTTATACAAAAAATAAATTTCTTATACAGGTCTTTTAATTGCGTAAATGATCAGCATTGCCTCATGATCTTGCTCTTTTAATCATTTCATATCCACTTTGCTTTTGCGCTTCGTATTATCACTACGTTTCTCTGCGAAACTTGTAGAGTCTTTTTTTTTTTTTTTTTTTTAATAACTCCGAGCCTATTTTTTGAGTTTATGGTACTTTTATGTTTCTTGTATATGAGCTTTTTTTTGTTTAATACTTGTGAATCTATATTTTGATTTTTAGAAGGCTAATATTTGAAAAGACTAAATAAATCTAGTCGTATAATGTATTTTCATTTACTAATTTGTTGTTAAGTTCAGATGTCTACAAAACATTGCGGTTTCTTTACTGTTTATTAGCATAGGGGTTATTTCCATATTTGTAGTTAAAAATCTGTATTTGTAAGTCTTCATATTAATATATGAAAAAACACTGGAATTGGGCTTTGATTTTGATAAACAAATTATGAGATTACTTTTGCTAGGATGATACGTTAAATTTGGGTTGTCATTTTCAGTTTCCAAATGTTTTTTTTTTCCCCCCTCGTTCCATTTACATTTTCTTTTCCTGTACATCTGTATTAGCTCATGTGTACAATGCACTGCAGGATCCTTGTAGGCCAGGAGTAAGAAATGCAGTTGAATTATGCCAGACTGCTGGTGTTAAGGTACTGTCTTACGGTTGGAACGTTCTTGTGATCGATAATTTTCTGCTCTCTGCACTTTTTTTTACCTTTCAATTTGGGCTCATATGTTCTCTGTTCCGAAGAATTAGTAATAAAACCACTTTGCTAAATGAAAGAATTCCCATTTTCTGAGGTGCAGGTACGCATGGTCACTGGTGACAATCTTCATACTGCCAAAGCAATTGCATTGGAATGCGGCATACTTGGTTCAGAAGTAGATGCCACAGAGCCTAATCTCATTGAAGGAAAAGTGTTCCGTGCATTATCTGATAAAGAAAGAGAAGTTGTCGCTGAGAAGATTACGGTATGATCTAGGTGTCTCTCAACTATCAGTCTCTGTAAATTGTTGTTTCTGTAAATGAGTACGTGAGCACTGGCTGTGTTATAGTGGTGAATTTTCATGCAATTCTTTCATTGGATGTTAGGTTATGGGACGCTCTTCCCCTAGTGACAAGCTTTTGCTTGTGCAAGCATTGAAGAAACGGGGACGTATTGTTGCTGTGACCGGAGATTTAACAAACGATGCTCCTGCCTTACATGAGGTTCAACCGTGGGCTCTTTTGTTCTGCATTAGTATTTTACTTGTTGACTTAATTTTGTTTTCATTCTAACTATCATTGCACAAATTCCTTTTGTAGTATCTAATTTTTCACGATCGCTATGACAATCTGTGATTTTCTGGTTGTTAGCTGCTTCAAGTATTGTTCAATTGTTATTATAATTCCATTTTTCTTCCCCTGTGGAACCTAGGCTGATGTTGGTCTTGCTATGGGTGTCCAAGGAACTGAAGTGGCTAAAGAAAGCTCGGATATTATTATTTTGGATGACAATTTCGCTTCAATTGTGAAGGTTAGTCCCTTTCAATGCATGTGCTTCTGTTTTATTCTTTTCTTTTGTGTATTATCTTCAAGATTATAAGTAATGTTTTTATTCCGGCATTACTTTTATTAGCTCTATGAGTGGTCTTTTTGGCACTATCGTCGTACAGTAGAATTTGATGTAATTAAGTAAGTTTATTCTTTTTATTTCTCATGTGCTGGTCTATATAGTCTTGGCTAAATCTTTATTCCGTGGTTATTTGCTGCATTGAGAAGCTGAAATTGCAATCATTTAATTTATTTTATCTAATTTGTGCATAGATTGTCAGATGGGGCCGATCAATATATGCAAATATCCGGAAATTTATTCAATTCCAGCTTACAGTTAATGTTGCAGCGCTTATCATAAATGTTGTGGCTGCAACTTCCTATGGTGAAGGTCCACTAAATGCAGTGCAGGTTGGTGCATTCGAGCTGCACGTGCATCTTGGCCTGGGCAATTGCATATAGCTATAATTGTCTGCTAACTGTTTTCTTGCAGCTTCTTTGGGTTAATGTTGTCATGGATACTCTTGGAGTGCTAGCGTTGGCTACTGAACCACCAACATATGACCTGATGCACAGGCCCCCAGTTGGCCGGAAGTACGTTTTCCGTTTTCTTCCGTTTCAAATGTTTTCTGTTTGACTTTAATTGTTCGGTCTGAAGTAAAAATATATACATGTCTAAAACATTCTGTTTTCTATGTTTTCAGAGAACCTCTTATAACGAATATTATGTGGAGAAACTTGCTGATCCAGGTTATTACGCTTCATCATTTACTACTCTTCTTGCTAGTTTTGCGAAAATTCAGGTTACGGACAATAGGACATTTTATCCTTAATGAGATTGTCGTTTGTCTCCCTAAATCCAGGCTTTGTATCAAGTTACGGTCCTGCTTGTCCTCGATTTCCATGGCAAGAGTTTACTTAACTTGGAACATGATGAGCCTACCCATGCTAATAAAGTGAAGAACACGCTGATATTCAACGCATTTGTCCTCTGTCAAGTAAGTCTTTTACTTCTTCTAGTAGTAGCCAAAAAGATAGTTCAAGAAACTTTTCCTTTTCTGGTCCTGTTTTCTCTTGATCTTTGGCCCTGTAACTTGCATCTGGTTGGGGAAAATTTAACTTTGTGATGTGGATGCAATTTCAATGAAAAGAATGTTGTCTTGTTTTGGTGCAATTTATTCATATGATCCTCTCGTATTATGTTAGTTCATGTTTCATGGGTATAATGACCATTTTACCTCTTGCAGATATTCAACGAGTTCAATGCCAGGAAGCCGGAAGAATTCAATATATTCAACGGAATTACGAAAAATTACCTCTTTCTTGGAATAATTGCAATCACTATTGTTCTTCAGGTGAGATTATAAGTAAAAGTCCCACATGTTTTCTTTGCGTTGCCTGACCTTGTATCTAATTACGTTTAGCTTGCTTGCAGATCATGATTATCGAGTTCCTTGGCAAGTTTGCCAAAACTGTCAGGTTAAATTGGAATCATTGGCTGGTTTCTGTCGCCATTGGTTTTATCAGGTTGGAAAAGATGTTTTAAACTTTGAAATGGCGATTTGGCGGGTTCTTACAGGGTTGTGAAGCACTTTGTTTAATACACCACACTAGAAGTTCATTTTGTTAAAAGAAAATGGTAAAATTAACGATAAGAAGAGTCGAATATGGAATATACTTGTTTATGCAACTGGTAAAGAGTCGAATCTTTTTCTACTTTTTTGTTGCGATTGACCGACCTCCTCTTCCATGCAGTTGGCCTCTTGCTGCTCTTGGGAAACTGATACCTGTTCCACAAACTCCTTTCAGCAAGTTTTTCAGGCGAAAGTTTCATCGGAGAAGGTTTAGCCGGAGAAGTTTTCGCCGGCGAAGAGCATAACAACGTAAGAAATGTTAATTTGTTCAATTGCTCATTTCCTGCGTTTTCGCTAGGTTATAACTGTTGGTTTCTGATGTGTGGTTTTGTTTAGTGTTGCAACGGTCACTTGTCTCTCATTCTTTCCAGATTTTAGTCGGTAGAAGTCAAGTTTTATAGAATTTTGCACGATTGGCCGAGTCTCTTTTATCAGTTCTCGCCGCTCACACGGGGGTGAATTTGTTACATGAAATTCAAAAATGCTTGTCTTTCTAATTAGTTGAAAAAACTTGCAACAATACATGCTTGTTTTGGAAATTTTTTGCTTATACGAGGATGACTATTTTAGTCACTTTTTTTTTTTTTTGGACTGATTTTACTTGTACAGTTTTATTGGTTTTGACTTTTCAGGAATAATATTTTTGTGACAAATGTATAAATTTATGTAAATACTATATTTGTTACAAGAAAAAAAAAAAAAGTGAAAAATAACATCATCCTACTTTGTACTTTAATATTATTTCCATTGTTATTTTTACCTTCTGTCATTATTTTAAAGACTCGTAAAAATAAAACTATTTTTTTGAGGCATAAAATTAAACTATTAATATAATAATATGATAACAAAAATATTTCAATGACTAGATTAAAAAGTTAAACGACATTCAATATAAATTAAATGTTAAATTTGACATTAGAAATCTCTCATTTTATGGTAGGTGAATTTTTTTGGGGTGAGAATTGTAGTAGATGACTTGTTTACTTGGTGTATATTACCGGTTGACTCAATATTAACCAGTTTTAATTAGTATAAAGTCAAAAGTAATGGAAAGTGGATGTCATTTTGGTTTGAGGACATGTCGTTTTGTGGATAGTGAATGAAAATAGAAAATGACAGTGCATTCCTCGTGGTTTTTTATTGGGCATGTGGTTTGATTTGGAACTTTTTATTTTACGGCAGTGAATAGCTATATTGGAGATGAGTCACTTATGACTTATGTGCACGGTTAAGGGAGCAAAATGAATAGAATGTATGTCAATATGTAATCACTTGAAAAATACGAAATACCAACAAAGAGGAGTATGAATAATGTAACTGGACAAATAAATTTAAGAGGCCATTTTTTTATAGTTATAATTAGAAATTGGGAGTCTATTGATACCCCTCAGTTTACTTCTCTCACCTTATTTTTTAATCACCTATCAATTAAAGTTTAAATTCTAATCACTGCTTTTTTACACTCTTCTATTTTTCCGAAAACTACTTATAACTAATTTATATTTTTAATCCTTTTTCCACACATCAATCAACATATAACCATCCCTTCTTCTTCTTCTTCTTTTTTTTTTTTTTTTTTTTTTTTAACAAACAGTTCTTTTCTAATTTTGTTTTTTCCACGTTATTAGGTTTTTATTTTAATTATCCAACTTTATACATAGTTTTTTTACTTTGTTTTTGGAATTAATAGTCACATTACATATACACACATAGACCTGGCAATTCGTGTTCACGGGCCGTGTTCGGGCCAGCCCGATTACGGCACGACATGATTAGCCTCAACCCGAACACGACACGATTAATAAACGGGCTAGGAACCCAAACACGAACACGACACGAATATTAAACGGGTAGCACGACACGACACGGCAAACACGATTATTAAACGGGCCACGAAGGGTTGGCACGAAAACAAATACGTTTATGACCCATTTAACACGAAAAACCCGTTTACGACCCATTTAACACGAAAAACCTTCCTGACCCATTTAACACGAATTATGGATAAAAAATCACTTAAAATTGTCACATATTCACATAGTCACATAATAAAGATCCAACTCACATAATCACATACTCAGTACTCACATAGTCACATAATTGGCAAAAGGAAATGTAGTTTCAAAATGATGAGTAAGTTTTACTGTTTTACATCTTAATAAATTTATGTCTTTGTTAACTATAAGATTACCCTAATACTCTAATCCAAATATATATACATAATTGGGTTTACTATTTTATATTATTAACTAGTTAACTATAATTAAAATTTGTTTACTATTTTATATTATTAACCGGTTAATTATAAGATTATTATTTTATATCGGAAGCAACCTCTCTGTAAATTTTAATTTATGTTGTCTCAGTAGTGAAAATTCTTCAATAATTATTTTCTGGTCTTGTATCAAACACACAAATGGGCCTATACTTGTTATAAAAGAGATTCAGAATAGTTTGAAAATTCTAACATAAACGTGTTAAACGTGTTAATCGTGTTAACCCATTTCCGGCCCGTTTATTTTCGTGTTAAACGTGTCAACCCAATTTCGACCCAATTATTAAACGTGCGGTCCAAACCCGTTTATTACGTGTCGTTCTCGTGTCGTGCCCGAAATTGCCGGCCCTATACACACACATATAGTTTTCTGTATCAGATCAAAATAAAGTTTCACTTTATTTATTTATTTATTTATTTTGTGATTCAACGTTTTGTTTTGTTTTGATTTGTTTTTGTTTTTTTTTTCCTGAGGTCATGCTTTTTTTTTTTAATTTAAAAAAAAAATTCCTTTCATATTAAAGTTTGATTTTACATCTTCTCTCTCTCTCTCTCTCTCTCTCTCTTTTTTTTTTTTTTTTTTTTTTTTTTTTTTTTTTTTTTTTCGTTCCGTCTTGGGCTGTTTTAAATAATTCGTTTTAATATATTGTTATTAAAAAAAATCTTGCTTTGTTTGTAAGGAAAAGAATCTTGTTTTCCATGGATAATATGTGTCACGTTTCCTATATTTCGTATACCACCATTTTTATTGCGAACAAAAAAGAAAAAGAAAAATTTTGCAAAAAAATTGATAGCCATGATATTCTAAAGAAAATAACTTTTCTAAATTTCATTTTCATAAGGAGTCAAACTATATATTTCCTTACGAATTTCTTTTAGGTATTGTATTTAACTGTGTACATTATTATTATTATTTTTTCCAATCATTAGAGTGAGGTGTGTTTATAGTGTTTTTGTCCTAAGTAATTTTATTTATAGGTGATTTAGTAATAAAAAAATAAATTATAGAAGGACGTGGGAAGAATAGATAGAGAGGTGTCAATAGACATTCTCTTAGAGATTTATTAAAACAAATAAAACAATAAACAAAGTCTAACTAAAAATGAAATTAGGGATGATAACAAGATGAAATGGAGCAAGGAGGTTTTCCTATCCCCATCCCGCCCCTGAAAACCATTATCATCCATGTCTCTATCCCCACTTAAGGCAGGACGAGACTGAGGTGAAGAATTCACTATTGGAAGAACCTTCCCCATAATCACCCATTCCTTATTGGTTGCTTATGATTAATCTATATGTCAATTGATTTGTGCATTTGCGAGTATTAGTTTTTGACGTTGTTATTAGAAATTGTAGTAGAAATTGATTTAGTCTTGTTAATTTTTATTTTTGAAATTTCGGGGTACTCTATTCTTTTGAAATTTTGTTTTAAGGGTCATGAAATCCCTTTTTTATTTTAATTACAAATTTATATGCTTTCATGTGATATAGCAAGACAAATTTGTTATTCTTCGCCTCCAAAAAGCTCCTTTGGGTATAGATCTTTTTTGTTTTATGACATTATAGATGCAAGGTATATGTATTAGATTTAATGGACCAAATTTATTATAAAAATTGATTTGAAATGTTTCAAACACCTAACATGAATATATCTACATATATATTTTTTAAAATTTGAGTGTGAGAGGATTTGAACTTTACAATTTATGATGAAGTCAGACGTGAAAATACTATTAAATTATGCTTACAGGCACACCAACATACCTCCTTTTACATTAGGCTTTTTTGTAATTTCAATATAATTATTTTTTCATTATTTTACTTGATTTTTAAATTTAGGTTTATCATGTATTATGTTATTATAACTTCTTATCATGCATATTTATCATAGAATTAATATTCTAATTGATAATTTCTTCTAATTTGTGTCCTGATAGTTATTTTTAGGGTTTTTTAAAAGTTTAATTTAAAAAGTCACTTTAATAAGATAAATACGTACTGTACACTAATTTACATCAACATAGACATTATAGATTGGTATGAATATTTTCATTGTTACAAACAATCTTACCTTTTGAATAGCACCAAAATAATAATAATAATAATAAACATTTCCTTTATCTGTTAGCAAAAAGAAAAAAAAAAAAGCTTAACTTTATCATTTTATCAAAAAAAAAAAAAAAAAAGGAAATTAAACTACTTTTATTCAGCTTGTTGTGACCCACCATAGCCAACAACAAATGAATCTCCCTTGAACGGTTGAACCGGTAGCCCCTACTACAAATTTCTTATGCCTTTTCTATGCCCTTCTCGCCCTCAATGGACACTAGTTGTTGGATGCCCTTTTGTGTCTCTTTTGACGCCCAAATTAAGGAAGAAATAAAAAAAACCCGGTAAAGGACAAAATAGAAAGACAAGAGCACATTCAGACCGAACCACCCAAGGAAACGCGCTTTCAAGTCTCTTAGAACACTTTTTTTTTTTTTTTTTTTTATTTTATCAAAACGTCTGGTTTTCATTTTAGCTCCTTTTAACTGTCAGTGGAGTCAAAATTCTTGACTGCTGTTGTTGGCGTTGTGTTTGATTGATTGGCTTAGGAGAGAGGAGAGAGGAGAGAGTAGAGAGTAGAGAGTAGGGTGAGAAGGAGGCAGTAACTGACGGCGCCAGCGACAGATTTTAGTGTCATGATGAGCTTCGAGGGATCGCCGTACCGGCGACGGAACTACGATCTCGAATTCGGAACTAGCAGCTGCTCCCGCGACTCCGACGACGACTTTTCCTCTAATCCTTTCGATATTCCCAACACCAAAAATGTTTCCATCGAGCGTCTCCGGCGATGGAGGGTTAGTCTTTCTCTACCCTCTCGGACTATATTTTTTGCTGCTGATTTCCTAATTCTCTACACACTTGTAACGAGTATTCTTTTCTTGCTATTGTTTATATATATATATATATATATATATTATTAAATGTGATTTATCACCGTTGTTTTGATCATGTGATATAGATCTGTAGCGAATTAAGTAGTTGGCAAAAAAATTTACAACCATAAATAAGTATTGAATTTAGAGTGGTTTGGATTGATAACATATTCTTGACCTACTTTTTTCTATTTAATTAAAATTGTCTTGTATTAAAGGCATAATTTATTAATAATTTTACATCTAATTATATCAAAAGATGTAGGGCCTAAATTCCCCACTCTCAATTTTCAATTGGAAAAAAAAAAAAAAAAAGGTCTTCCAAACAAAAATTCACCATCTGTGATGCTATTTATGTGCTTTCAACGGAATTGTTAACCAACGATAAGCAAATAATAATATAACTTTCCTTTAGCTGATCACCTCTAGGCTTCCGAGAGAGAGTACTGCTGCTATGCCCTCATTTATATTGTCAACAAAAGAAAATTGTGCAGAAGATAGGGATGGCAATTTTGCCCAAGAGTGTGGGTACCCGCATATGGGGCGGGTATGAGAATAGTATATGGATATGGGGGCGGATATGAAGGTTAAAATTAAATTCACATGTGGGTGTGTGGCAGGGGTGGGGAAAGCTCCTCCATACCTACACCCATCCCGCATATATTCACCCTTATAAAAAATATATGTGATGTTTAAGAAGATGAAGCGATGAGGCCTAGAATAGCCAAATTAGAATAAGATTAAAATGTTTAATGTCTAAATGCTTTAATTTGCTTTATAAATTTAGTTTTTGGATTTTTGAAGTTTGGATTTGTTTTTAAGATTTTAGTTTCATTTTCAGTTATGTTTTGTGATTATGTTACTAAATTTTATGAGAACTTTAATGAAATTTGTTTTGTGTTTTTTGTGTGTGTGTGTGTGTGTGTTTTTTTTTTTTTTTAATTCATAATGGGTAAATGAGTAGGGTATATGTATAACACCCTCAGTATTACTTTCCTCCACAACCACATTAAATTAAACGGGTATGGAAGGTAAAAAGAGAGGTGGGTATGAGGATGGGGGAAGCATACCCACCCTCTTCCTTCCGCCCCATTGCCATCTCTAACCATCGTTAATCATCCTAGTGTTAAAAGAGTTTAAAAAAATAATCACATATAACATTTTGGCTTGATGATATTTCTTTTCCACTTTCAATATACTTTTTTTTTTTTTTTCCTTTAACCACTTGAATTAATTGTTTTAAGTTCCGAATACCAACCAATTTTTTAGAACCTTTTGGGCAAGAAAAATGATTTGATTGATTTATCAACAAATGAACCTTTTTTTTTTCTTTAAATAAGCAGTCCATGATAATACCACCCAAAAAAAAAAAAAAAATTGCTGACTTTGACTGGATAAAAATTCCCCTGAAAGCTAATAGATGGTGCATTATTGAATTATTTCTTTCCTAGAATCAACTGATAACGCTTTCTTGCTAGTTTCTTTTGTTTGGAGTGCCAAAAAGAAGCTTAGGATAGATGACGATTTTTCATTTTCATAGAAGAAAGATTGAAAAAAAAAAAAAAGTAATATACTCGGCGAGTTTCGAACAAAATTTGTTAAAAACATGTAACCAAAAAGAAATAAAATAAAATTTAAAAAAGAAAGAAATTCCCTTTCCTTACTGAATATGAATTTTGATTTGAGATATTTATTATTGTTCACTTAAAAAAAATTTGTATTTAATTTATAATTAGAGTAAAACTGTAGCTTAAACTATTATTACAAGTCATATAAAGTACCGCGTCATCCAAAATAATTAAGTCATGCACTTATTTTTATAATTTTGAATATAACGGTTGATGGTTATAAAAAAAATAGTAATCATTAAAAACTCTTCCATTTATAATATATATATAAATATTTATATATATATATATATATATATGAGCAATTTTCACAATCGAAGTAAAATTTTTTGTATTAACATTTTGCTGCTGATTTCAAGTATCTAATTTGTTCAGTTAAGTTAGGTTTTAGATTTTGATGATTGTAATCTGGAGTTTAGCTTTCTGTTTTTTTTTTCTGACCTCTCGTCTTCTCCCACTGATAACCTTAAAAACGACCCTAGGACACCTATTTTACGGGTGTGAAATCGTCAACCTCGAAGATATGATGTGTAGAATTGTATGGTACTGGTAGGAGGAGCAAATGGTATAGTATTCATTAATGACAGTAGCAGCAACTTTATGCACCATTGGTTTGGAAGTAAAATTTAAATTATTTTATTGTGTGTTTTGCACATTGTTTTTCTTACGCACTTTTGTTTACGGGCTGAAATAGTTTTTGTTTGCAGCAAGCAGCGCTTGTGCTAAACGCCTCACGTCGATACCGATACACATTAGACTTGGAGAAAGAAGAAGAAAAGGGGGAAACATTGAGGAAGATCAGAGCTCATGCTCAAGTTATACGGGTAACGAAACATAAAGCAATGTCTTCTTAAAGTTGCCTTTCGTTTTCTGTTTATGTTCTGATTTATTCTGTTTTCCGTAATAGGCTGCAACCAGTTTTAAACTAGATGGAGAAAAAATCAAGGGTATGGTACTTTCTTCTATTTTATTGCTCTTGGTCATTGGTTTTACATAAACTTCTTAACAAGTTACTATGTTCACTCTTTATTCTTATCCATGCGGTTATGCTCTCTTTGCTTTAAAGGTTACTCGACACTGTATTGAGGCGGTTGGTCAGGTTTCTGTTCCAATATGCAATGTTACGTACATGAAAAAACTATTTTCTTGAGTGGTTAAATTGAGTTATTGATCTTCTAATTACTCTATACATGTTTTCTCAAGCTTTTTGCACGAGGCAATTTACACTAATAGTTTTAGTCTCCTAGTATATTGCTGTGATATTTTTCGATTTGGTTTTTCCTCCCTCTTAAGTCTTAAGTTTAATTGTTGTCAGGAAATGCTTTATTAGATGCGCATTGGGTGATTGATTTAGTGTTTCCAACTTGTAGGCACTGAACAACCAGTTTCAACTATCAGTGGGGATTTTCCAATTGGGCAGGAGCAACTTGCTTCCATGACAAGGGATCATAATCTTCCCACTCTGCAACAATATGGAGGGGCAAGAGCTAGCCAGAGCAATTTTTGTTCTTTTTTAAGTTTACTAAATTTTACTTTTAGACTATGTCATCGAACATTTTTCTTTTCTTGTTTTCTTAATCAGGTTAAAGGCGTGGCCGATTTACTAAAATCTAATTTAGAGAAGGGAATCCATGGAGATGATGACGACTTGCTAAAGAGAAAAATTGCATTCGGTTCAAACACATATCCACGAAAAAAAGGGAGAAGTTTTTGGGTAATCTTTAGTATTAACATAAAAATTTCATACTCGGTTAATTTAGAAGTGCAAGAAATAAGATGACATTTTCTACTGCTCTTGATCATTTTTCTCTCTCGTAGATGTTTCTTTGGGAAGCTTGGCAAGACCTTACTTTAATCCTGTTAATGATAGCTGCAGTGGCTTCCCTGGTTCTGGGTATAGTGACTAAGGTAAGCTGTGCACTGCCATAGTAAACTGCGTCCCCTTTTTTTGGGATTGTCGTGTGTGAGTGCGACTGCGTGTTCTTATATATTTTTAATAGTAAAAAAAGACAAAATTTATTGATCTAAAAGGGGAGATAAAATATACTCTGCTTCAAAATTTTATATACGCATATAAAAGATATAGGGTAGAAAAAAAGGATTAGGAATGAGTAAATAAGAATGATGTAATTGGAATTCATGAACTTTTGCCTTTTGTGTGTTTGAGGCATTCTTTTAGGCGTTGTTTGCTCTGTTCTCTTTCATAATTTAATCTGTTGCGTGTTTTTAATCCTAGTGCATGATTGAGGTCTCTCTTTCATTTTTAGGGTCTGAAGGAAGGATGGTATGATTGGGGAGGCATTGCTTTTGCAGTTATTCTTGTGATTGTTGTTACAGGTATTAAAGTGTCACGTCTTTTCGGAAGTAAACTACTTTCCCTTACATTTGTCAACCATGGTTGCCTCTTTTCATATTTTTGTTCTTGATCTTCGCTGGTTCTATATCTTGAGTTTATTAGCCAAGAGCACTTCATGTTTTCGCGAGCCTAGTCATCTGTCTCACATAAAACTTAGCTTTACATTGTTTATAATGTTTTGAATCGCTATATATTCCATTGACGGACCAGGCAGGCAAAGCAACAAATTTTAATTTTAATTTTATCGATTTTATTTGACTTAATTTTTTTTTTAAATATTTTTTTGGCCTGTGATCCTTTTAAGTGAATATATATATATATATATATATATATATATTTAAATCAAGCCTTGAGGTCCTTAACATGTCTTTGTTGATTTGATTTAATTAGGGCGGGCACAACTGGATATTTTTACACATGATAACATTACCATTAGATAATATCCTTGACTGTTTGTTTCATTTTATCATCTTTTGACTACTTGTTTTACTCCTTTAGTAGAATCCATCTATTCTTTATTGATCTTATTTTATTTTAACTTTCTTATACAGCTATTAGTGATTACAGACAATCTCTTCAGTTCCAATATTTAAATGAAGAGAAGAGAAAGATACAATTGCAGGTAGGTTTGCTTTGTGCAACTATGGTCGATAGAAAAAAAAAAAAAAAAAAAAGATACAGCTGTTTCTTATTTCTAAAAGGTACATGGTTACAGGTCATTAGAGGTGGTCGAAGAATTGAAATGTCAATTCATGATATTGTGGTTGGTGATGTTGTACCACTTAACATTGGTGACCAAGTATGTTGACCATATCCTCTTATTTTGATATATTTCTTTATTATTATCCGTTTGTTTAAAATGCATTATAAGATTCTCTGTGCTTTTTTCTATGTTAGGTTCCTGCAGATGGTATTCTGATCTCTGGCCACTCGCTTGCTATAGATGAGTCCAGCATGACCGGAGAAAGCAAAAGTGTGAGCCTTTGATTGTTTTTGTAAGCTAACAAAAGGGAGGAAACACATGTAAACACTGCTGAAAACAAAACTTTTATTAATTAAAAAAAAATCTCCTAAACCTAGCAGTACAAACCGTGGCTCTTATATAGCCTCAGACCCTTGATTTAAATTACGAAAACAAGCCCTTATCTACTGAGCAAAAAATAGCAATAAATAAGAAAGATAATAATGTCTAAAAGTACTCCTAACAATAGATTTAAAATTTGAACTTCAAAAACTCATAAACTCCTAAACTACGTTCTCCTAAAGTTTTGCTGTGCATGGATTTTCCAGCCATTTGTTTTTGAATCTCATATATATATATATTTCCAGATTCATAAGGACTCTAAGGAACCATTTCTGATGTCTGGGTGTAAAGTAGCAGATGGTTGTGGTGCAATGCTGGTGAGCTTCTGTTGCTTTCTTTATTATTTTATTTTATTTTTTTACTTCTAGGAAGCATCATATATTCTTTTCCTAGTGTTTAATTTTTTTTTCATTGAATATGCGTACCCGCACCCTGTTGTTTTCTTTAGTATTCAGTATTTTAATTTTGGTATAGGAATGCTAGTATGCCATTTAAGTTTGGGGATTTTTTAAGATCTTCCTATAATGATATATATTTGGTGAGTATGGTAACACTTTTGGTGATTATGCTAACACTAACTGCAACATAATTATTTAAGGTGGATTGGTAGCGAATTACTACATTTGAAACTTTTTAGCGCTTTTGCAAAAATGCCAAGAATGCTATGATCTATTGGCTTGTGTTAAAGTTTTCCGTCCATGAAATTCTTCCTAGCATACGATTCTTAGACTTTTACTATAATCTTTTATCAAAATTATACGTGTTACATGAATAACGTATCTATATCCAGGTTTTTGTTTTTTGTTTTTCACTTACGATGATTTTGTTTATAATATTTGTTTTCTCAGGTCACAAGTGTTGGTATTAATACTGAATGGGGATTGCTCATGGCTAGTATTTCAGAAGACACTGGTGAAGAAACACCATTGCAGGTATGATTTTTATTTTTATTCTTTATATTTTATTTTTTAAATTTCAAATATTCTTATTTGCGATGTGACTGACGTTTTTGTGATTTGCTTAATATATAGGAAAAGCACCAACATAAATTTAAAGACCTTTTTACTAATATGACATAAATTTTTGACACTTGACCAATATAACACAAAATAATTCTAGTCAAAGGTCAACATAATATGCTTTACAAAAATAAAAGGTCAATTTAACATGTTTTACCCAAATTATCCCTATTACTCAGAAAATCTACTATAATATCATATACAATATGTTGGTCTCCAGCTTTGGCCGCTAGTGATGATCTCTGGAATATTCTAATTGAGTACGCAATATAATATTTTCACTTTTTAATATGAATGGTCTTATGTCTTTAGCTCCGACCGCCGGTGCTGGTCGCCCGAATATTGTAGTAGAGTATACTGCATACTCTAGTAATGTGACTATGACATTTTGTGATTTGCTAATTATATTTTCCCTTTTGACGACGTTTTACAGGTACGCTTAAGTGGGGTTACAACTTTTATTGGAGTTGTTAATCTAGCAGTAACTTTTGTTTATTTGGTTGCACTTCTGGTCAGGTAAATCTTTTCTTGTGCTTTCTCTCTCCTCTCTAAATAGCTACTGATTGGGGTGACACTTACCATTGAACTTCTGCAGATACTTTACTGGCCATTCAGAAAACCCAGATGGAAGTCGTCAGTTCACTGCAGGCCAGACCAAAGTTGCTGATGCCATAAATGAAGCCATCAAAATCATTACTGTTGCGGTATGCATACATTTTATGCATGTAAAATTATGCATACAAATCATGGAGGTCTTTATAAAAAGTTTAACTTTGTGAACCGGATTTTGCAGGTGACTGTTGTTGTTGTTGTAGTGCCTGAAGGGCTTCCTTTAGCTGTAACCTCAACGTAAGCATATCTCACCGTCCATTTGTAATTATGCCATAGTGTGTGTGCGTGCTTTTTTTTTTTATTTTTGACCATATCCATTTGACTTTCACTTGTTATTTGAAAACCCATATCCAAAAGTATTCCGTCTGTACTGCGTTTTAGTCCAAAATGAATGTCGCCCCCTACTGTTTGGTAGTTCTATTACAGCGGTAGTGCACTGTTTCCGAACTTGTGTTTCGTTAATTATATGGTTGTTTCTAGTGGGTAATAGATGAACCTTTTTATTTTTGGAATTTATAGCTAAATAACTTTTTTTTAAGAAGTTTTTAAAAATTAGTTAAAATGTTTTTTTTTTTTTTTTTCTAAAATGGTCGATCAATTTTCTTAAATGGTCAATGGTTACAGGCATAGACTAGCGGTTATATCATATCTTACTCTACCTAAAGGTGCAGAGTTCGAATTCTCCCATCCCTAAGTTCCAAAAAAAAAAAAAAAAAATCCTTGATTGACCACATAATTCTGCTAATTGACTATAACATAAATCATCAAATTTCGTAATTAATCACTGAAATTACTAAATTTCATAGTCAATCACTGATTAATCAAATCTGAAAAAATAACAATTGACCATTTTGCTAAATAAAAAAAAAAATTAGGTCATCTATTAGATTATGTGAGTAAAAAAGGTCACCCAATTTAATTTTCCTTTATTTTTCATGATTCCTTTTACATGTTGCTTTTCTGTGGAAAAAATTGGGCATGTGTAAAAGAATTTCTTATTACAAAATATCTCCATGTTACTAATTTGACTCCTTTTTTTTTTTTTTTTTTTTTTTTTGGTCTCTTTGTGCAGCCTTGCTTATTCAATGAGGAAAATGATGGCGAATAAAGCTCTGGTATATTTCAATGTCTTTGTTTTTCCATTCAGATCTTAAGTGGGCCTGTTGGGCTTCCCTTTTGGGGCCTTGGGACGTACTCTTGTAGTATAACGGGTGTAAACTGCAGGTTCGAAGGCTTTCTGCATGTGAGACAATGGGCTCTGCAGAAACTATTTGTAGTGATAAGACTGGAACCTTAACTCTAAACCAGGTATATTTGGGGACGATTTTTTGTTCTTCTTCTTGCTATTATTTTTATTTCTTCTTTAAGCTCGTTTACTTCGCACTTCTACCTCCTGTGTCTAAAAAGGAGAACTATCCTGGACCTATAAAGGGCTATGAAGTTTTCATTAGCCAACAAAAAAATCAAAATAAAAATAAGTATGGAATGTAAATTTGCTGGAGAATTTTTACGCTTTTTTGTTCTTAGGAATGGGGTTTTTGAACGGAGACAGAAAGGGATTTTTAAATGATGAACATTCGTAATTTCTTTAATTTTCTCCATTCCTCCTCACACACACACACACACACACACACACACACAACGTAGACATAGGTAATAGAGGTCAGCCCCCCCTCAATTTTTATTTTATTTTATATTTTCTTTACCTACATGTACAAATATATGAGTAAAATTATATTAAGCCCCCCTCAAAAATTGCATAAAGCCCCCATAAAAAGTTAGAAATCTATTCTAGACCTTCAAAATTAAAAGTTTCGTTATCTAAACACAATAACCCAACAGCTTAAAAAGTCCAAAATGAGCACATGTGCCCAAAATGACCTTCAATAGCCTTGATAATGAGGTTATTATAGAACATTTTCAGGACATGAAAACAATTGTAGTACATTTTTAGTTTTTATTTATTATTTTTTTTTTTTTGTGCTCTGACTAATACATTGTTTTTTTTTTTTTTTTTTAAGGATTGGTTAGTACATTGTTAGTTGTTGATTTTGATAAAATTTTTGTTGTAATTATAAACCCTCCCTGAAAAATACTATTGGCTTCGTCACTACAAACACAGAGGCATGATGCTTAACCACGGTACTAACAAATTTGTTGCGGTGTATAGATGACTGTTGTTGAGGCCTATGCTGGTGGAAAAAAAGTTGATCCTCCTGATAACAAGTCAGAGTTGTCTCCCTTGGTGTCTTCTCTACTGATTGAAGGCATTGCACAGAACACAAATGGCAGTGTTTATGTACCTGAGGTTTTTATTTACTTCTACTTATCGTTATTATTATTATTAATTTTTTTCTCGGTAATTATGAGTATTCTAACATATTTTTGCCTGGTTATTTGTAGGAAGGTGGAGAAGCAGAGGTTTCTGGATCACCAACAGAAAAGGCCATTCTTTCGTGGGGAATTCGGGTTCGATTTCTAAATATATATATTTTTTGTTTCAACTTCCATCAGTTTATGTCATTTCAAATATCAGTAGAGTTGCCAATATCTTGTTTGCAGCTTGGAATGAATTTTGAAGTGGCTAGATCAGAATCTTCAATTCTTCATGTGTTTCCATTCAACTCGGAGAAAAAACGAGGCGGTGTTGCTGTAAAACTGGTACAATAGATAGTTGTTTATGGCTAGCGTGATTTGTTGCATCTGCTTCACAGTGATCAAAGTATTCTGGTGGAAGTCATTTATTTATCATATATGTTTGTTCCAGAGAAGTACCAGTGTCTACCTTGTAAAAGATTAATTTTGATGGTGCAACGAGTTTTAGGACATTTTATTATGAGAAAAGAAAATTCTCCTTTTTGAAAATAAAACTAGAATACAGAATGGACTGGCAGTCCTTGAAGGAAAAATGACAAAAACTTTAAGGTAATCACAGTTGTGCTACCTCACAATTTTAAATCTGAAGCATGAAACATAAACATAAACATGAAACAAATTTTTTTTTTTAAACATAGTTTAAATGAAACAAATTTTTTTTTTCAAACATAGTTTAAGCCCTAGGGCTTTAGGTTTTAGCCTGGTTTTATTACCGTCATCTTAAACATGTTTCCCTTATATGGATTCTGTGCTGTTAGAACTTTGTAGGTGGTAGCACTGTGGAAGGCATTAACTGACAAAAATATTGAAACAAAGTAATGCATTCTTGGGTTCTTTTTGTTGTGGTAGTCACGCTTTTCAGCGTAAAAGTAGTTTGAATTTACGGTGCAATATTGTTTTTACTTTTTTTTTTCTTTGGAAGTTAGGGATGGGGAGATTCGAGCTCTTCACCTTTTGATGGAGTTAGGTGTGGCATAACCACTAGTTATATCCACAACCACATATTGTTGTTACTGTTTGATATTCTCTTTTGCTCTATTTGCAGCCGGACTCTCAAGTTCATGTACACTGGAAAGGGGCTGCTGAAATTGTATTGGCTTCATGTACTCAATATATGGATGATACTAATCATGTTGTACCTCTGGATGAAGATAAGGTTTGACAATATATATATATATAATTTTTTTTTTCAGTAACACATTTGCACTCTCTTGCGCTCGTGTAATCCACTGTATTTTTTAAGTATCTTTTTAATAATCTCTTACTTTTCAGGTGAAATTTTTCAGAAAAGCTATTGAAGATATGGCTGCTCGTACTTTACGTTGTGTTGCTATTGCATACAGAACATGTGAACTTCAAAGTGTTCCAACTGATGAAGAACTATCTCATTGGGCGTTACCTGAGGATAACCTTATTTTACTTGCTATAGTTGGTATAAAGGTATAACATAAATATATATATTTGGTCAGCTATAAATTACTCTTTATTTTTTGTTTGAATTAATCATGTTTCTTATATATAAGGAAAATTAGGCTGAGTGACCCATAGTAATCACCTAATCTAATAGATAACCTAACCTTTTTTTTATTTAGCTAAATGGCCTAATCAAATTTTATCGACTTCCCAGACTCCTCTCTCTCCCCCACCTCTTTCTCTCTCTCCTCCCTCTACCTGTTTCGCGACACTAGGGCGAAATCGTTGTGCCACTTACAATGGAGAGAGAGAAACCAGATCGCGAAGAGGAAGCTGCTCTTATCGCCAGAGAAAAAGCTCCCGGAGCCTGTGACCCTCGATCGCTCGATTTACCGAAAATCATGATGGTCTCAGCATTCTCCAGTCGAACTGCAACAAGCCGCCACCATCGCCGGTGATGTCGTCATCGGCACAGCGCCTCTCCGATCAACGAGGAGAGAGAAGGGAAAAAGAAAGCACTGGAGAGAGAGAGAGAGAGAGAGAATTGAGAAAGGGGGCTGTTGTAGGTGGGGGAGCGGGGAAGAGAGAGAGTTTTTTTTTTTTTAACCTTTTAATTTTTTAAATAGTAAATCAGTGATTTACTTATAATTAATCAGACAAAAAAATTTGTGATATTGTTTATGGTAATATGGGTCAATCAGCAATTGACTGCAAAAAATATTATTTATAGTCAATCAGTGATTAATTATGGGTCAATCAGTGATTGACTACAAAAATTTATGAGTTATATTATGGTCAATCAGTGATTGATCAATTGTCAATCAGTGATTGACTGTTTAATATGGTCAACAAGTAATCGGCCATTTACAAAATTAATTAATCATTCTAAGAAAAAAAAGGTCTTTTAACTAATTTTTAAAAACTTAGGCTTTTTAACTAGTTTTTAAAAACTTGGGTCATTTATTTAAAAACTTATCAAAAAAAGGTCATTTAGCTATAAACCCCTATTGATGAAAGAAATTTCTCACGTACACAGGTCTTTTGATTGTGTAATTGATCATCATTGCCTCATGATCTTTCTCTTTTTTGATCATCTCATATCCCCTTTGCTTTTACGCTTCGTGTTATCACTATAATTCTCTGCAAAATTGGTGCAGTTTTTTTTATTTTTTTATTTTTTATTTTTAAACCTGTGAATCTATATTTGTTTATTAGAAGGCTAATATTTGAGGAGAGGCTTAATTAATCTAGTCTTATGTTGTTTTTTCATTTACTAAATTCTTGTTAAGTTCAAATGTCTATATAACATTGAGGTTTCTTTATCCTTTATTATTATTGAGGTTAATTCCGTACTTGAAGTTAAAAAACTGTATTTGTAAGTCTAACTGTTGATACATAAAAAACACCAGAATTGGCCATCGTTTTTCATGGACATATTATGAGGTTTCTCATTTTCAGTTTCCAATTGTATTTTTTCTTTTTCCTTTTTTTTTTTTTAAATTCATGTTTATTTTTAAATTTATTTATTTACATTTTTCTTTTTCTGTACATTTCTATCATCTCATGTGTACAATGCAATGCATGCAGGATCCATGTAGGCCGGGAGTAAGAAATGCAGTTGAATTATGCCAGATTGCTGGTGTTAAGGTACTCTCTTATAGGTGGAACCTACTTGTGATTGATAATTTTCTGTCGTCTCTACAACTTTTTCTTTCAAATTTGGGTTTATATTTTCTCTGTTTTGAAGAATTAGGATGACAAATAAAACCACTCTACTCCCTTAGTTTGTCGTTTGTATTAATGTCAATATAAGGCTGTTGTGTAAGGGTACTTGGAATGTTAAATGAAAGAATTCCCATTTTCTGAGGTGTAGGTACGCATGGTCACAGGTGACAATATTCATACTGCCAAAGCAATTGCATTGGAATGCGGCATACTTGGTTCAGAAGAAGATGCTAAAGAGCCTAATCTCATTGAAGGAAAAGTGTTCCGTGCATTATCTTATAAAGAAAGAGAAGATGTTGCTGAGAGGATTACGGTATGATCTAGGTGTCTCTCATCCGTCAGTCTCTGTAAATTGTTGTTTCTGTATGTGAGTATGTGAGCGCTGATTACGTTTTAGTGGTGAATTTTCATGCAATTTTTTCCTTGGATATATGTTAGGTTATGGGACGTTCTTCCCCTAGTGACAAGCTTCTGCTTGTGCAAGCATTGAGGAGGCGGGGACGTGTTGTTGCTGTGACTGGAGATGGAATAAACGATGCTCCTGCCCTACACGAGGTTCAACTCTGGGCTCTTTTGTTCTCCATTAGTTATCTACTTTTTAACCTTTTTTTTTTTTTTTTGGTCCTTCGAACTATCGTTGCACAATTCCTGTTTTTGTATCTGATTTTTCATTATCTCTAGTACAATCTGTGATTTTCTGGTTGTTAGCAGCTTCATGTCTTGTTCAATTGTCATAATTCCATTTTTCTCCATCCTGGAACCTAGGCTGATGTTGGTCTTGCTATGGGTATCCAAGGAACAGAAGTGGCCAAAGAAAGCTCGGATATTATTATTTTGGATGACAATTTCGCTTCAGTTGTGACGGTTAGTCCCTTCGATGCACGTGCTTCTGTTATTTGGATTTTGCTTGAATATCACACATTTATTTGGATGGGATATTTTTTAAACAATTATTACTCAGATTGGAGTTACTAGTTAGTACATGTAGTTTAATTCTATATTCTTGTACTGTTATGTTTTTACCTTTTAGATGCTATTAGCTATTTGTTTCCCCGAAACAAGATTAATGCCGCATCAATTGTCTCTTTCTGATACACGTACAAGCACAGATGTGACTCGTGTGTGCTGACACACACGCATGCATGAAATGAGCTGAAAACACATTTTCGGATCTTGAGTTTTTGGTTTGACCCCTTAAGATTAAGATGTGGATTAAATTATGCAAACGTTTTTATTCCGGCAATACGTTTATTAGCTTAATGAGTGGTCTTTTTGGCACTGTCATCCTACAGTGGAATTTGATGCTATTAAGTTTTTTCTTTTTATTTCTCGTGTGTTGTCCTATAAAGTCTTGGCTAAATCTTTATTATGTGGTTATTTACTGCATTGAGAAGCTGAAATTGCAATAATCTAATTTATTTTATCTAATTTGTTCATAGATTGTCAAATGGGGCCGATCAGTATATGCAAATATCCAGAAATTTATTCAATTCCAGCTTACAGTTAATGTTGCAGCGCTTATCATAAATGTCGTGGCTGCAACTTCCTATGGTGAAGGTCCACTAAATGCAGTGCAGGTTGGTGCATTAGAGCCGCACATGCATCTCGGCCTGGGCAATTGCATATAGCTATAATTGTCTGCTAACTCTTTTCTTGCAGCTTCTTTGGGTTAATGTTGTCATGGATACTCTTGGAGTGCTAGCGTTGGCTACTGAACCACCAACATATGACCTGATGCACAGGCCCCCAGTTGGCCGGAAGTAAGTTTTCTGCTTTCTTCCGTTTCAAATGTTTTCTGTTTGACTTTAATTGTTCGGTCTGAAGTATAAATATATACATGTCTAAAACATTCTGTTTTCTATGTTTTTAGAGAACCTCTTATAACGAATATTATGTGGAGAAACTTGCTGATCCAGGTTATTATGCTTCATCATTTACTACTCTTCTTGCTAGTTTTGCGAAAATTCAGGTTACGCATAATAGGATATTTTACTCTTAATGAGATCATCGTTTGTCTCCTTAAATCCAGGCTTTGTATCAAGTTACCGTCCTGCTTGTCCTCGATTTCCACGGCAAGGGTTTACTTAACTTGGAACATGATGACCCTACCCATGCTAATAAAGTAAAGAACACGCTGATATTCAACGCATTTGTCCTCTGTCAAGTAAGTCTTTACTTCCCCTAGTAGTAGCCGAAAAGATAGTTCAAGAAACTTTTCCTTTTCTGGTCCCGTTTTCTCCTGGTCCCTGTAACTTGCATCTGGTTTGTGATGCGGATGCAATTTCAATGCAAAGATTGTTGTCTGGTTTCGGTGCAATTTATTTAAATGATCCTCTCGTGTTATGTTAGTACATGTTTCACGGGTATAATGGCCATTTTACCTCTTGCAGATATTCAACGAGTTCAATGCTAGAAAGCCGGAAGAATTCAATATATTCAAAGGAATTAGTAAAAATTACCTCTTTCTTGGAATAATTGCAATCACTATTGTTCTTCAGGTGAGATTATAAGTAAAGTCCCACATGTTTTCTTTGGGTTGCCTGACCTTGTATCTAATTACGTTTAGCCTGCTTGCAGATCATGATTATCGAGTTCCTTGGCAAGTTTGCCCAAACTGTCACGTTAAATTGGAATCATTGGCTGGTTTCTGTCGCCATCGGTTTTATCAGGTTGGTAAAGATGTTTTATACTTTGAAATGGCGATTTGGCGGGTTCTTACAGGGTTGTGAAGCACTTTGTTTAATACACCACACTAGAAGTTCATTTTGTTAAAAGGAAATGGTAAAATTAACGATAAGAAGAGTCGGATATGGAATATACTTGTTTATGCAACTGGTAAAGAGTCGAATCTTTTTCTAATTTTATGTTGCGATTGACCGACCTCCTCTTCCATGCAGTTGGCCCCTAGCTGCTCTTGGGAAACTGATACCTGTTCCACAAACACCTCTCAGCAAGTTTTTGAGGAGAATGTTTCACCGGAGAAGGTTTAGAGCATAACAACGTAAGAATTGTTTATTTGTTCAAAGCTCATTTCCTGCGTTTTCGCTAGGCTTTAACTGTTGGTTTCTGATGTGTGGTTTTGTAGTGTTGCAACGCTTACTTGTCTCTCTTTCTTTCCAGATTTTAGTCAGTAGAAGTCAAGTTTTATAGAATTTTGCACGATTGGCCGAGTCTCTTTAATCAGTTCTCGCGGCTCACACGAGGGTGAACTTGTTCCATGAAATTCAAAAAAGCTATCTTTCTAATTGGTTGAAAAAATTTGCTACAGTATATCCTTTTTTTGGAAATTTTTTGCTTAGACCAGGATGAGTATTTTAGTCACTTTTTTTTTTGTTTTTTTTTTTTTCTTTTTTTGGGGTACTGATTTTATTTGTACAGTTTTTTTGGTTTTGACTTTTGAGGAATAATATTTTTGTGACAAATGTATAAATTTATGTAAATCCTATATTTGTTCCAAAAAAATGTGAAAAATAACATTATCCTACTTTGTACTTTAATATTATTTCTATTGCTATTTTTAGCTTTTGCCATTATTTTTAAGTTTTGAAACTTGTAAAAATAAACTATTTTTTTAAGGCATAAAAATAAACTAATAATATAATAATATGAAAATAAAAATATTTCAATGACTAGATAAAAAAGTTAAACGACAATCAATATAAATCAAATGTTAAATTTGACATTGGAAATCTCTCATTTCATGGTAGATGAATATTTTATTTTTTATTTTTTGGTGAGAATTGTAGTAAATGACTTGTTTACTTGGTGTATATCACCGGTTGACTTACTATAAACCAAGTTTGTTCTTTTCCTGGTTGACTTGGGTTGGTTTGCATCTATCTAGGTTGCTATAGAGTAGCATTTTCTATACGGTGCAATAATTTTACAATTTATTAATAGAACGAGTATTAAAAAGGGTGCGTTCGCACAGATATATTTATTATTATTTAAATTGTGGATTGACCAATGGGCAGCTATGGATCTTTTTTCCTTTTTTTTGGTGAAAACACTACGACAAAAAGTATATATACATATAAACATATAAATATTTATATATAATAGTGGACATACTAATATATTCTTATTTAAAAGATCCTTTGATGTCAATTTTAATCTTTCTTGTTTGTGAATCAAATTAGACTATTGAGACATTGCTTATATGTATATTTATAATTTTGAAGTTAAGTATAATTATAAAACGCTAGTACTTTCTAGCATTATGCCACATTTTGTGCAAAACGACAAAATAATAATAACAATTAAAAGAAAAAATCGTCCTGGGAACAAGCGGTTCCATTTATTTGCTATAGTTTATGTGTAAAATGATGCTTTTTGTGCAACTAACAAATCTTGTTAATTCTTGTAAAAGCACAATCACTCTTCTTTTAGGCTACTATGAAGCAAACAATGAAAATGGTGCATGGCATTCTCAACTCTCGGAGCGTATCTACCGAAAGAATATGCCGGCGAGTCGAGCCCTCTCTGAACACCTTCGCATAACACCACGTCTTCCATCTGTACATATCCCCCATACGCATAATTACGCTTAAATCAATCATAATAACAAGATGATCTTCGATCGATGCATTAGAACAATTACCTGTACTCTTTCACTATCTTGTAAACTTCTTTCTATGAAATCTGTGTCATCCTATGATCAGAATAAAAAAGTTCAATGAGTACGGGCATACTTGGCTTTATAATTATGCAAAACTGTGATGTAATATGAACAAGTCAAAACAGAAACTATAAATTACCTTAAGTGAAGGTTCAAGAAAATAGTCAAACACAACTTGACATTTCCTGGGTCCTAAAGGGATTACAAGATTGGTATCCATCCATGGACCATACCTACAACGAACATCATTTACGCTTTTATTTAGTAATAATACCCAATTATAGTTGACCAAAAAAAAAAAAAATACACTAGCAGAACCAGCTCATAAACGCAGGGAATAACTTGACAATTTCCTATATCATACGTAATTTTGTACCTATTAATCATAAAATTTGGATAAACAAAAGCATAGAGAGCTTGAGATCCAAGTCGGTCATAATCAGTTTGCCCTTCCGTTGAACCACCTTCACACCTCTGGATGCTAACCTTTTCAAATATCTATATTGCAAATGTTGGTCAGCTTGACTTGGACATAAACATGGAAAATCAATACTGAAATATACCTCTGATTATAAAAGTGGGTAAAAGCGCCATAAGGAATCTGTTTCCTCTATATACAGTAGTTAAAATATATATATATATATATATATATATAAACGTCCTCTCCTCTCTCTTTGTTAGTACCTTAATATTCAAAATCAGTCATTATCAGAGAAGAGAAAGGGCAGTAAAGCGTACTGTGGTAGAGTAGGAATCAAGCTTAAGACCATTTGCGAGACCTTTATGGGCAAATGGGACATGATATCCCCCATCCAAGTAATTGTCACAAAACACCTGCAAGAGACAAATACCGAGTTTTCAATGGAGTGTGAGCAACAATAATTAAAAAAAAGAAATGAAAATCGATGCCATGATAAGCCATACAGATAAAGAAGCATTGGAAGAAAACTTGACCTTACTCAACAAGAAAACTCTTTCTGAGGGGAGTGGAAGGATTTTGGTACCTATTAGTTGTTTGATAGGAGAGTAAAGAGGGAATGGATTGGGTGAGTGATTTGAAATCGTTCAAAGCAACCCGATTTTAATCTCTCTTAATACGACAAGTGTAGAGGATGGAATCCCTACCAAACAGAATAAGAGAAAAGTCCCATTCCTCCTTGTTTTCCCCACCTATGCTATGTACCTTTTCTCTCATTCCTATTTTCTTTCCCTCTTAACTTGGCCTAAGTGCCATCATGAGAGGTAAAAAAGTTTAAGTGATGTTTTCAAAATATCATGTATGATGATACATCTTCAAGTGAATCGCGTTTACCATACCTTCCAGTTACATTCAATAGTATATTCACGTCTACAAATATAGCTTAGCGACGAATCAACTCCGTTAGTACTCAGTATTTCTGAAGCGCTGCCAAGCCATTCATTTGACACATCATCTAAATCATTCGTAACTTTCTGCTCCATATTGAGAAGAACAAATGGACCCCATATAGCTACTTGAATTGGTATTAGCCCAAATTCCTGCCCTCCATGCCCAGAAAAATAGACCAGATTAGCACTACAACTTGTCAATATTTCACAGTAGAGAGTATGAGATTCCTGCCATGACAACGCTCCAACATACATTTACATTGAAATTCTGAATTCCTGTGATTCTAGTAGCCTTAAGAAGTGGTCCCTTTAACCCGTATGTCCATCCCTGAGAAAAAGATTGCAGTTCGCTTGATTAAGAAACAAAATTTCAAATTTCATGGCTTAAACACAAAAAGTGATAATATGTCAGTGTCTTATCTCATCCATGAATGATAACGAAAAGTATAGAAAGCTATAAACGAGGAAAACTTGTTATTATGCTCGAAGTCAACATGAAGCAATCAAAATGCAAGCGAAAAACTCACATGGTAAGGGCAAACAAAGCAAGATTTTTTCCCACTTCCATAAGCAAGAAGCGAAGCGTGGTGTCGACAGACGTTGTGGAATGCTTGAACCTTCCCATCATCATCTCTACACACCACAAACTCGATGCTTCCCAGTCTGCGTCACAAAATCCATAGAATTGGTTAAATTTCAGGTGAAAAATCTTTACTTTTCCCGGTAACCAAACAGAGCCAAGTTATTTAGCAAACTATCTATGCGTATTGCAACATTTTGGTCCGCCTCAAATCTTTTTCTTGGTTAATTACTTGATTACTCCCTAAGTTCATTCTCTCATCTTTTCGTTAATACCAGTTTTAGTCTCTAATCCTGAAATTAACCATGAATTTTCGAGTGTTAACAGAGATAATCACATACTAATTACCACAATGCTCAAACTGACTTATCAATCAAATTGTCAAGTAAAAATTGAAAAAGAAGTTTTCTTTTTTCAATTAAAAAAATATTGACCTGCCAGTGAAATAGTCTCCAGGATCCTTAATTTCTTCAGTGCACCCTGAGAATCATCAACTCAACACCCACTAAGAATGGTAAATGAATATATATATATATGTACATATGTGCATATGTATACATATAGAGAGAGAGGGGGGGGGGGGGGGGGGGGGGGGGGGGGCGCGGGGGTAGAGAGAGAGGGGGAAGAGGATTACCTACGACCTGCCAGCCTCTGTAGAAGATTCGGTCGAGTTCGAAGGAGTAAAAGAGGGGAGAGAGTACCAGGAAGAAGGAGGAGTTAGTGCTTTTTCAATTGGGATTTTGGGGTCGAATTCTACTTCTACTGAAGCTGAAGCTGAAACTGAAGAGGCTTTGACAGAGAACCCCTTCGAGCTCAACTTTCGTCGGAGGCTCGGTTTCATCAACGATATCGTTTTCAGAATCTCCGTCGCTGTCGCCGCCGTTGCCGTCGCCGTCGTCATCATCGCCATCGCCATCGCCATCTCCGCCGTGTCAGATAATACTTCTTCCAATCAAACAAATTATGCATTTTCTCACCATTCTATAATTATCTGAATTTTCATATTAAATATTGTTCAAGTGGACAATACTTTTATTTTTGGATAAAATTACTAAAATGACCTCCTCATTAATTTCTTACCGAAAACCGATTTTATTTCATTTTATTTTTAATAAATAGCACCCAAATTCATAATTAAATAGGATGAAAAGAAAACGTATAAAAGATTAAAAAAAAATTAAAATAATAGAGAGGATTCTAGTTTTTCTTTGCAGGTTAGGTAGAAAAGGAAAAAAAAAATGAAAATGAGAAAGTAGTATAATTATAATTTTATCTATATATTATTTTAATCTAAAATACGGACAACAAAATAGTCTTAGGCAACATTAAGTAGATTTTAATTTTCCACCTAATGTTAGAGAGAGAAAAATTAATAGGTCCCATTTTATTTTTCACTCTTTTTTTTTTTTTTAATTTTTTACCTTATTTTCTCTTTTCCTCTTTTCTTACTTCTTACCAAATAAACTATTTACCATTTTTCATCTAGTTTTCCCTCCATTCACTTCGTTCCTTCCTACAATTTGTTATGAAATGTGGAACGATATTTTTGATAAGAACAAAAGGAATGACATTGCATACAATAAAATTAATATATATCCATGCCATATTTGTATACGAGTTCAATGAAATAGTAATTTCATCTTTTAGAAGAATTAATTAAAATCTTAGTGGGAAAAAAATCATAATGAAAGAAAAAGAGTGCAAATGCTTGTAGATGTTATATTACAATGACTGCGCCTTGTTCAAAACATCTGATAGGAAAAACCAGTAAGAAAAAAAACTTTAGTTAAAGGAAAAAGAGTACAATAAATGATTAGTCGTCCCTCATATAAGCATAACATAATACAATACACTGTCAAAGGTCTTTGAGATGATGCATTTTGTTTTTCTAAACCAACTTCTCAAATATTGAAGTAGAGACCACTTTCGAGAACAAATCTGCTAAGTCGTCGCTTGAACGAATTTGTTGAACGTTTATATCACCGCTCTTGTATAATTCATGTGTGGAAAGGAATTTTGGTGAAATGCATGTGCTTGGTTCTATCACATTTGTTTATGTTCTTATTCTCTCTGAATTGAGCAGTAAATGTCAGTATTATATATCTTCGTATGAAATTATGGGGCAATTCTCGTTTGAGGATGGTCTGCATGTTTCTTGAATATGTTGAATGATGGATCTTATCCAAGTACTTTCCCGATTCACTTTTTGTATTAGTCTAAGAATTTTAGCATGATTTGAGGATTTCGCAGCAATGATTTGTTTTATTGAGCATTGGGATATTTGCAGTGTTGCCACATGTAATAAACACATAACTTATTTAGGATCGAGCATTTTACGAGGTTCCAATTCATATCCCGGCCTCGTGCTGTTGTCCCTTCAAATGTCAATAAGATTGGCATTAGTGCTATCATTTGGGATTTTGAAGGTTTTTGATGCAGAGGAATTGGGAAGAACTCAAGTCAAATCCATAGTCAAAGGAAAAAACCCCCAAAATGGAGAGGAAAAACCAATACTCTGATTTCAATATTGAACATTCAATAATGATCCTTCTACTTCTTGCCTTGGGCTTATATAGCCTTACTAACAATAACCAAAACGACACCTAAATAAAATAACAAAACTTAACAAAAATAACAAAATAAGTTAATAATATTATTCTTCCTACATCAGCTTTGTCATGGTTGTTCTTGCTTTCTCCAAAAATTGCAGAAGCCATGGCTATGAGTGCTTCTTTATTATGGGCTTTTGGATGTTTATCTAAATCTTCACCATGTGGAGTCGGACACTTTAGCAGTAATCCAACCTCTCAAAAAATAAGTTATGTCAATTGTTACGTTTGTTAGTTTGTCATCTTCTTTTTTCTTGATGAGATTAAGTTATGTCATGTTTATAGGGAGGCAAATAAAGCATGCAGTCGATGCATTTGACTACTTTTGCTCTTGATTTAGTATATGATGAACTAATTTGATTGGAGAAATCAATTCACCGATTGTATCTATTATCATATCGGATGGAACGTGTGTGGAAACATACCGGTTCAACAGTAGGAGTTATTGAATTTTGGAAAGCTCAACAAAAATTGTTTAATTAATTTCAAACAAGTACATTGATCTTAGCATTATTAGTACTATAAAATGTAACATGAGGTCTCGGTCCTTAAAGTTTAGAAAAATAATTTCAAAATCTATTCAACCGTAGATTTTTCTAAAATATATATACACACACACGATATGCACATAGTAGTATAATAAAATAAAATACTTTTATTTAAATTATAATAAGATTTTTGTAACGACCCGCCTAAGTAGGCCGTCACATTACTACTTAAACTAAGTCTTTATTTATAATTATTAAGAATACATAGGCTTCAGTACTTAAAATCTCATACTAATTTTTTTTATTAATAACTTATCATAAAACATTTGTCACATACTTGTCACATCTTTAAGAAAATATTTTTTTTTCTCTTTCATATGACCTTACATGTCATAAACTTCATTACTTAAATATATATAACTATAAAATCTTAAAACATGATGATAATAAATTTTAATACAATTTTACGGAATAAAAATACATAGTGGTATCCCACACCGTCTTCGCTTGCTCAATCTCTGTATGCATTTACCCCCAAGCACCATGATGCAAGTTGATTACCTACAGTATGAATATAACTAATGAGCTTTCGCTTAGCAAGTACAAATATAATTCTCGCACTAAAAATGAACGTGAACTTCATGAGAGGATGCATGATCCAATTATGAAATTTAAGACGTGATCCAATTATATTCAATTATGGATGTCTTATTTTTCATTATAAACTTATTATCTTGCTTATCCGTAGGCCCCTATGTATACGTACCGGGTGCACGCGATCAACAGGAGGTTAGGGTTTGTAAGATCCCGAACAACACCGAGATCCTAAACTGGACTTATCCAGATCTTTTTATTTAGCATGATCCTCTACTATCTAAAGGGAGGCGGTACGATACTCTAACTTGTTTTAAATTAGTCATAGCCTTTAGCTTAACTGAATTTGATGGTATGCCTAACATCATACTCTAACTTAAAGTCTTATTCAAAGACTAAGTCTATGACTTACGTTCCTTGATTCTGAACTTATTAGTCATGATGCAATGGTATGACATAGTAATACATGACATGAATTTAAAATCATGGCATAAATGTAAACTATGACATTTTATATAACATGCTAGTAAAAGTGTAGCAAGTATGTAAATGTGGCATGCTTGTGAACCATCACATAATTATACTTGTGGCATAGTGGCATATAATAACAATCATGATACATACTTAAACATAACAATCACGTAAATCATTGCTTCCATGTTATTATTTTATAAACGTAGGCAAAACATTCTTAACATGACATGTGCTTAATATATAATTTGAAAATAATATTATTTTCATTCTGTAGGCGATGTTTGTACTTACCTTGCTCACGGCAAAAACGCTTCCTTCTAAACCACAGTCTAAAATTCCCTTCCTGAAATTTATCCAAGTCAAGTATTAATTTTATACTTTTTGGATAAGGTTATCCTAAATTTCCTTTAAAAAAGAATTTAAGATTAAACCTACAAAAGCTATGGTTATGAGACTATAGTGTATTTCAAAATCTAAATCATACATTACTTAGAAAAATTGGATCTAAAGTTTTTAAATCAAATCTTATTATTTTAGAAAAAATTTGTCTTTAAAAGTACCCAATAATTTATTTTTCATAAAAAATTTTCCCCGTTCTTTTTTTTTTTTCCCTTGGCCGGGCGTTGCGGCGCTATTGCTATAGCCCAGACAGCACTGTAGTGCCATTTTTGGGCAGCGCTGCAGCACTCGGGTGCTGGGCCCTGGGCCGCAGTGGCTATATTTAGCGCCCCAAAAATCCCCTGTTTTGCATAACTTTGAAAACTGATATCTTTCAAACCGTCGAGAATTTGATAATCTCATCATTTACAAAAGAGTAGTTGACACTAATAATATGAGATTAGCGTATTGTCTCACACGCATACACAATTTTATACACGTAGTACCTACCATAATGAATTAATAATATTATTCGACACTTGTAATTAACAACCTTTACTTGGTTTGTACTCATATTTATGTCCTTTCGTGATAGGAGAGAAACATATGATGAGCCTAATCACATGAACTTAAGTTGAAATGAGGTACCAAAGTGAGTGCAGTGCAGAATTCAAGCAAATAACACTTTCTTTATCAGGACTAAGATGGGAAAAATGACCTGACCACATTTACGCAAAATGTTATACTTAAGGTTGGAATTCAAGTAATCTGCTTCTCTTTCTAAAAAGTAAAATATATACTATGTACTAAGGATTCTAATAGTGTACGTCTTAAAATATATATATATATATATATATATATATATATCTCAAAGTGTTTTGCTGTGTGGATATCAGTACCCAAAAAATAATAATATATATGCTTTTAATAAAGCAAAAGTTCAACTATTATCAAGTCTCTTTATATATTCTAACTAGGTTGGTAAAGCAACAAAAGCTCTCCACCTAATAAAATAAAATAAAAAGAGTACTATACAATAATGAAAAGGAAAAAAAAAAAAAAAAAAAAACCAAATAAACATCATCTCCAGAAGGAGGGGGAAAAAAAAGCAACTAGAAAAGCCTAAAAATAAATATGGAGAACACTATTCATAAAGATCTACCCATCAAGAAGAAAGGGGCCTCATTATAAAACCTTTAATCGGAAAAAAATTGAAGGAAACCTTGAAAAATAAAATAAAAGAAGAAAGGGGCCGGTTAACAAATTAGTTAACGGAGTCTGGTCGCACTGGTCGGATCATCTTCATCCGATCAAGAATCTGGAGCCGAATCTGATGTCAGGTGACAGGATCACGTGCGTCGTGGTCGGAGCAGAAATTGGTATCAACAATTACAAAATTTATAGATTGTCTTTTAACTATATTGGATGAACCGCATTACAAAATTAGCTCACTCTTGCCTTACTAAACTCATCTCCACGTCAGTATAAAAATCCTTAGTTTGAAGTAAGGATAATCCATCGAGAATCAAGGTTATTTCTCGTATAAAGGCTAAAACAAAATATCCGCATTCAACATAACCTTCTTGTAGAAGACATCGAACATTATCAATCAATGTTTCATAGTTGCGTCGCTTTTCTTACTCCTTTGCCCACCAAAATCTTCTAATCATTAAGTACCCTAACAATTTAACAAAGTTTCAAAACAATTAAAACAAGAATAATGTAATGTCAAATCACAATTTGGAACTTAAAATATACTTATAACTTAATTAGGTCGAACATGTAATATGCAAAAGTATAAATCACAAAATCATCATTTTTTTCTGGAAAACAATCTAAACCAAATCCTCACCCAAACACTTTTAAATCAATCTAAAACTAATCCTTACCCAAACAGTAAATGTCCATACAATCGGGCATTTGTCGAACATGTAATATGTAAAGCATAAATCACAAAATCAACACTTTTTTTTTTTCTGAAAAACAATCTAAACCAAATCCTCACCTAAACATTTTAAATCAATCTAAAACTAATCCTCACCCAAACACGTAAATATCATACAATCAGACATTTTGTTAAACATGTAATATGCAAAATATAATCAGTTATCAAAACTTTTTTCTGGAAAACAATCACCCAAAAAATCACAAACACAATTAACAATCACCCAATATCACAAACACAATGACCAAATGGTCTTCAAAATCATAATATGTGTGGTACAAGAGAAAGCAAAGAGAGAGAGACTTACCAAGTTCCACGGTGTGGGTGCGGGTGGCGCGGTAGCGGGGTAGGTGCGGAGGATGGGTTTCGAGGAAGAGATTGGAGGGAGGAGTCACGGAGGAGATTAGAGGCGAGAGAGAGAGGGAAAGGCGCCAGAGAGAATGAATGGTGGAGTCGCGGCCAGCGGAGATTGGAAGCGAGAGATAGAGGGTGAGGAGCGAGAGAGAATGGAGGGAAGGCAGCAGAGATTGGAGGTGAGGTAGAGAGGGAGAGACATGAGAGATAACGGAGGAAAGAGTCACAGAGGAGGAGATAGGTTTCGAGGTAGAGATTGGAGGCTAGAGTGAAAGAGACATGAGAGAGAATGGATTTCAAGAGAGAATGAGGGTTTTTTTTTTTTTTTTTTTTTTTTTTAATTTATGCTTTTAAAAACCCACGGCCGAAACTCTGAAAAAAAAAAATCAATTTAAAATTTGAAATTTCTTGTTTTCACGACCGTTTTCAAAAATACAGTTTCACACCGTATTTTTGACGTACTTTCCACGATCGTTTTTTAAAAACAGTTGTAGAAGTTCCGTCGTGGAATCCACATTTTGTAGTCATGAACCCATGATTGTGTAAATATCTTAGTAAGGTCTTCCCCCAAGATCCATGATGGCTACGTCTCTGATTGGTTATATAACTTGTCGAAATTATGTTGAAATTTATAAGGTTCATTTCATGGTGCAATAAAGAGTTCTGCCGAAAGTATATACAAAACCCAATTGTATGTTCAAAGAATGTATTCGACTACGTTCTGTGCTACGGATACTGCCAAAAAATGTTTCGGGGTGAGATCAAAAATGAGATTTTTCTCATCATAGATCAATAAAAGTTTAATATCTGTAATACATGTTTACTAAAAGTTGGATATGCCCTTTTGATCAATAATACATGTTTCATACAATTTGCAGAGACTTGTATTTCTTTTTTCTTAATATGGTTGATATTGTGATTTTTTTTTTTTTTTTCACTTGGATTTAGAGAAATTTGAACTCTAGATCTTAACACTTAAACTTGGTGTAGAATCAGTTTTCAAACACTTAAAAAAATGGAATTATAACTACGTTAAGTTTACAACCATAATATTTTGATTATCTTTAAAACTCGATATATCGATCATTTGCATTCGCATTTGTATATCATGAGAATTTCCTTAAGATTATATGGTAATTGAGGATGAGAATAATTTTAGTTTTGGGAAGCTCGATTTTTACGAAATTATATAACACTTTAATAAATAAGTTTACAGTCTATTTGGAAATTATAAACCAAATAACAGCAAGCATTAAAATAAGAAAGAAAAGGAAAAGAAGTATAGAGAGGGAGAGAGAGAGAGCAAAGGATGAATTTCTATATTAAAATTGGCGAGTAGAGAGAAGCAACTTTTTAATGTCTGATACGCAATTTCTCATTAAAAAAAATGGAAAAATAGTATAATAGCATTTTTGAAGAGAGATAGTAAATTATAACAAAAAATTTTAATATAATAAAAAATAACATAATCAAATTTATGACCACATAATATGAAATAAAACTCATTATCATTTCTCCTCTCACTACTTTTCTTTCTTTCTCTCTCTAATATGAAACTATTCACGTAAATTTACTATTAAAAATTAACTGAAAATATGTTATTTTCTAGGAAATCCAAAGATTTTCCCGAAAATGTTGGATTTTCTCGAAAATATATGCTATAATTATTATTTTTTAAAAACCATACTATCAATTTTAAAAGTATATATGAAATATGTTATTTATTACAATTTCTCTAAAAAATTTATTGTAGTTTTTTTCTTACCTTTGCTTAGCTTGTTAATTTGAGATAAAATTTTTAAATTAAAAATAATTAATTTTTAAAAAATTAATTATAATTTTTATTAATTTAAAAAAATATATAAAAATTAAGATGAAAAGTTTGAGTAGGAACATTAAATAAAAGCTTAATTAAACGAGAAATCTTATGCAAGGTTCTCCGAGAATTGTTGTCAGCCGAATGAGAAGAAAGTATCAGCAATAATGGTTTACTTTGGGGCCAGCTCATGATTGAAAAGCAGTTGCGATAGCTAAAGGCTATTAATCCAACATTTTCAAATTTTCAAATCCTAGGAAAATTATAAGAGTAAAAATAAAACTAGAAAAGCCACGTGAGTCTGGACTATAGAGAAAAGGAAAAGAAAAGGACAAAAAGAAACTACGAAAAGATATTAAGGGTCCATTTGGTAAATGAGTTTGAGTTAAAAATTTTAAGTTTCAATAGTAAATTGAAATTGACTTTTCAAAAAAGACAAAAACTTTTTGAGAAAAAAGACAAAAACTTTTAAGAAAAAATAAAAACTGAGATAAAATTTTTGAGTTTGAACTTGTTTGCCAAAGGAAGCATAAAAAACAACATAATAAATAATTATAATAAAGGGGCACAATAAATTTTATTAGTAAGATTCCAAGATAAAGAGCTTTTTTTTTCTTTTTTTCTTTTTTTTTTGAGTTTGAGATAAAGAGCTTATTGGTTCAACAATTTACCTTATTCGTATTAAATCTTTAAAATCAAATTATTTAAACGAAAATTTATACATCCCATTATGGAGGCAAAATTACATGAATGATGTCCCTCTATTCCAACGCATTAATTAACTACACATAATTAATTAATGTTAACAATTTTTATGTTTTTTGTTCCCTAAGGTCACACGAAATTATCTACAATTATATAATAATTCGAGATAGAAGATTTGAAGATCTAATAATAGTGTTGGGCATTCTCTTCCAAAATATAAAACACAAGTTCAGAGAAAAATTCTATATAGCTGAAAATGGGTTTTGGAAAAGTTGTTGTTATAATGATTTTGGTAGGAACAACAATTTTTATACCAAGTGTAGCTCCAATCCAACTTAACATATCTCTAACTTCACTTGATTAGATTTGAAATTCCATTTAGTGATCTGAAGATAACTTCAGATTCACGATATGCATGGTAAAATGTTGTAAAACATTCTGCTTTCAACACAAAACAGCAAACCCTCAACTGTTCGAATCGTGTATGGGTCATTTTTTGTGCCGAACATTGCGTGTAACTAAATATTTGAACGTTCTATCCTGATAATCGAATCTCCTTAAAAGAAGAAAATTACTCAAATTCATCACAGGTAAATCTTGAAGGAAAATATTTATTTTCAAAAAAAATTTTAATTGATATTCTCTCTTTTACAGATATGAACCAAGTAGACAAATATACGGAAATGTGGCACAAAGCATAGATGTGACGAGATGCTTTCAGACAAAGTTGGAATAATACCGACTAGTGGTGATGATGTTGTTTCTTGTCTATTTCTCTTCAATATTTATGTGCAAACCTTTATGGGGCTTATCAAGGAAAATTTACCTTTTTTTTTTTTTTGGCTTTTGTACCTTTGTTATGTTACTTATTATGACTTAAGCTTTGCTTCATTATCATGATTTTGTTTTATTGTTAAAAACAAAAACATTACAAATCAATTGATCGATAAGGTACAATAGAAGCAATTTGAAAACGTTTCTAATAAGAAGTCATTTCATGATGATATCCAACTAAAATGATATATATATATATATATATTAATTAAACGATTAAGCAAATGTCATAATTTAAAAAAGAGAGAGAGAGACCTGGAAGGCATAGAGCTACGCCTAGGAGGCGTTTGTAATACCGATTGGAATTGGAGTTTTGAAAATGAGTTATTGTTTTGAAACACATGTTTAGTGGAAGAAATGAACTTCAATAAGTTAAATATTGTAAAAACTTAAAACGCATTCGGAAAAAAATAACAATATAAATTTTGTTTATTCATATCATCATTCTATGCAACTAATCATCCTATTTCAATTTAAAATAAGAAAGTTATTGACTTTTCAACATCTAGAATTTTTGAAAACAAAAAGAAAGATTTGGATATGTGAATAGTAAAATTCGAGTTCTTTGGTTTGAAACCACCAAATTCAGTTTTGAACGGTTTAGGGTGTCCAACAGTTCAGAGAGAGTTATCTAAAACTGCTACTGAGCAGAAAAGAAACAGAACAATGCTTGATAAAACGAAACTCAACTGAAACATTGAATTTGATGTTACAACAAACTTTTTTGATTTTATGGTTTGACAGCTCCAACAAATTCCTAAATATGCCCAATCACGAAAACTCAAATTCCTAAAATCTTTGTAAATAGTACCCCGCTTTAGAAAGAACAAAGTGACGATAAAAATACAGGGGTCTGCCATTGAGCACCTGTATTTTGCATGTTCTTTGCAAATAACTTCATCCTATTGAACAAAACCAAAACAGAGATCAACAAAAAAACTTGAAACATCGGAAAATATCAAGAACCTAAAAAGAGTTCAGATCGAACAGGAGTACAGGACTAAGACGCTGTATCCAAAATGCAAGTCGGGAAAATTAAATGTGAAGTCAAGAAAGAAAGTAGAGTACAAAATGTTCAACACTCCACAGATTTTGTCTTACATATCTACAAGTCATTTGCAAAGACAGATACTCAGGGTAATGAAACGAGTCGAAGACGCACACAGATAAAGGACCCCGACTCGTTTTTTGTTCTCCTCTTTTGTTTCTTTCTCCGTTTTGATTTTACGACGAAAAGAGACTGTTATGGGCTAAAGCCTTGCCATTTCTCAGTTCATTACAAATCAACCCCAACTACACAAGCTCTACTTCAGCCAGGCCAGAGCTTGGCTACAAATTATCATATATCGATCGGAAGAAATTTTGGCCTTAAGCTTTCCTAGAACATGCCAAACCAAGTTTTCCATCAAGTCGAGTTAAACTTGAACTTTGCCAGACTCAGCTTCACCCAACTAGTTTGCGCATCTAATGACATTGTAAAAACTTCTTATAGCCATGGATTCATGCATCACACGCTCAAACCAAAACATTTTCGTTCCGAGACCGGAAACTTAACTCCACAACATCAATTCGAATGTACATATCCCGGCATCATAAACTCCTTGTAGAAAATTCTCAAGTAATCAAACAAACAAATAAAATAAATAAATAAACATTAGACTAAAATTTTTTTATTATGATTTCTCTTTCTTTATAGTACTAATTAAAAACATAATATTGATTCTTATAAACAAGAAACAAAACCCCATAATCAAAGAACAAAATTCGCTCTATTAGTACAGTGTTTTTGACTAACATTTCACCAAACTATTTCAGCGTACAAACAAAAAAAATACACATATTATATTAATTCACAAAAAAAAAAAAAAAAAAAAATCCAGAAATCCGAGGAAAAGAAGAAAGATTTTTGTACATGACTAAACGGCTGGAATGTTGGAGAAAGAGAAGCCTTTGTAACCCTTGTAAGCATAATACGCAATCCGAGTGTAATAGAAACCCGGGATGAACAAGATCGCCCCAAGAATCGCGAAAAACAGCCCTAAAAAATCCCAAAAATCCCCAAATTCAAAAATCAAAACCCTAGAAATTGAAGGGAAAATTGTTGGGAAAGGGAAAAGGTTAGGGAAGCAAACCGTGAGCTCGGTCGCCGCCGATGCGATTGACGGTCATGAAGAGGCCGAGGACGATGCCGAGGGTGCCGAAGACGAGGAGGGAGAGGGCGAGGGCGATCTCCTTGATGGGAGGCTTGGAGTTGACGGTGTACGAGGTTTCCATCATTATGTCCTCGTCGCTGATCGAGAACGCATGGTCTACGTACGCCATTTTTCCTTTGGGTTTTGGGTTTTCAAGGTGTTCGACGAAGTTCTAGCTGAAGAATGAAATCTCTCTCTCTGAATGTGTCTTATCAAGGGATTTAAAGTGCCGTGCTGTTCACTCTTGGTTTGGTATGGTTTGGTGTCATCCTCCCTCAGGCCTCAGGCCTCAGGCTCAGCTTTTATTTGGGATTTGTCAAAGATTGGAATAGGATCTATCTCTAGAGAGAGAGAGAGATGACCTTTAAGATGCTTGTGATCTTAATAGGAGAATCAATCCTAACCGTTCATAATATATAAATCTGCCTAACCCTCACGTGCCTAGGCTTTAGAAGCTTCTCTCGGAGTAAAATGTCGCCAATATATATATATATATAGAGAGAGCGAGAGAAGAGAGAGAGAGAGAGGGAGACAAGTCAAACTTTGTATTAGCGAAGAAATCAAATGAGAATTTCAACCAGAGAAAAAGTAAAAGAAAAGAACCAAAAAAAAAAATCTTCGCTTATCTCTAATGTATACGCAATACAAATTCTAAATTTGAATACAAATATTCAGTTTAATTAAACAAGAGACGCCAAATATGAAGGAAAATACAAACGCCAATTTAATATATTTGAAATAAAGAAATACAAAAGTATCTTTTTTTTTTTTTTTTTTTTATAATTTGTACCCCACCCGCAAAATGATTTTTTAAAGGTTATGCTTCATATATGTACCTCTCTTCCATAAATTTTGAGATTTAGAATGAATTTTTTGTGAGCCTTATTTTTTTGTGATAATTAGGCGCGGGCATTTAGCTAGAGAAGCATATGGTTTCACATCAAAATGGGATATTCGAATGGATACTTGGATGGAAGCTTTCATATGCTAAAAGCATTTTGTTTTTCTGGTTTGATTGATCTAGTTCCAATTGGTTTCTATTCTTCTCAAGATTCCTTTTACTTCCTTCTGGTTCAGCTATTGCAGCATCCGTTTGGGATGACAAAGGCACATTTATCGATCTTTGTACCAAGCTGGTAGAGACAAAGTCAGTGCTGGAAACATTACTTTTAGCTGTCATGAGTTTCGCTTTGCTGGTGGCTGCTGAGTATCAGTTCCTCAACATCAAGTTGGAATGTGATTCTAAGGCAGCCATTGACGCTATTCTGGACGTCAAGAAGTGCCCTGATTGGCATTTGATTCCTAGTTTAGAAAAAGTCAGATCCTTGGCTGGTGCTTTCTTCGCTACTCTAGCTACGGTCTCATTCATACTCTTTTGTACTGGGATGAAACCCCTGGTGCGGTTACAGCTCTGTGAATACACGCACACACATATGTACAAGAAACCATCTTTAAACCTCCCATACGTTCCTCAACAAGACTGGGGTGCACCTTAATGTGTCGGCACTCGTCCCGCCAATCATAGATGAGGCATTCAAGTAGAAAGCATCAAAACCACAAACACAGTTGTTCAGCGTAATGAAAAACTACCAAAAAGAATTTCACATATCGATTTCTCACCTAAAGAAAAACTCAACTTACAGGCATGAGTTTCCTCTAATCAACATTTTGATTTCCTTTATAAGTCAATGAAAGAAAAAACAAATAAGAAAACAAAAACCTTAGGACTCAAATTCAACTACAACTTAGCACAGAAAATGGTGAAAACTTTTTTCGAGAGTATATGTAAGAAAAACCATGAACCAATCCTCTCAGAACTCTTCTGTCCGTTAAAAGTTACACACTTTTTATGTGGAAAGAGTTTTCAACTTCTTCAATCGTTTGACGGCCTTCTTCCTTGCCTTTTTCACAGAAACAACTCTCACTCCTCGCCTTCTTAGCTTGAGCAGGGATCTCCCTTATCGACCTGGAGGCACCCCTTTCTTAAGGGCACTTCCTCTTGGAGTAGCTGAGGGAGGCAACCTCAAACTCTGTGGCGGGTAAAGGGTTATGAGGCTTCCATACCAAATTGTTTTTCATTGAGAACTTAACTTTCTTCGCGCTCTCTTCTCCCCCCCACCATTTGCACTCATCACAACACCAGCATCCTCCTCTTCTTCAACCCAAACTGAATCATCAGGTTGCTGCTTCCCATTCATAGCTTTTGCCCTTTTTCTTTTCTTAGAAGTCACAGTACTACTATTAGGCAAATCATCATCCAAACCGGCTTCGGCTGCAATCTTCTCGAATTGCAGCTGGAGGTTTGTTAGTGCAGACTCATTAAGTTGGCACTAAATCTTCATCACTAATGTGCTCATTAATTAATTCCACACCATTCGCATCACCCCTGTTCTTCTTCTTGTTCTTCTTCTTTTTTTTGCTCTTCTTTGATACATTATCCGCTCCACTTAAGCCTTTGCTCTTCTTCCCATTGCCCTTTTTCAAAGACGGAACCTCAGCAAAATCCCCAACAACATCTGCTCCCGCCTCAACCAGTTCCAAAGCAGAAACCACCCTCCATTTCATCAGAAACAATAGGAACCAACAACGGCACTTCCTCTTCCACATTCTCAACAGCTTTGGGGATCGAAATGTCAAACCCAGAAGACCGCCAAAATCCTTCTCCAACTTCTCAAACTCCTGGTGCAAGCCAAGCAACACCTTCCTATTGCCCTGGACACACTCCGGCGAAGAACCCACTCGTAAAACTTCGCCGAGAATCCCATCGCCAATGCCACCGATCCAAGCATCAAAACAATCAGTACCTGAATCGACGACTCCACCTCCTCCCCCGACTTCTTCGCCTCCAAAAGCTCCCTCCCTTTCTTGACCAACACTTCAAACACATTGGACTTACCTTCCCAACAACACCTTATCATTCACTCCCCCCCATAACCGAAACCAAAGTCCCGAAAAGCACAACCAACAACCTCCAACTTCACCGGAAGAAAAGGCCTCAACTCCTCGACAAAAACCGAAACATGTGGTAATTAACACCATTTCCATTGAACTTATCATCAGCAAAGAAAACCCTTTTCTCCAAAATCTCCACAAATCTCCCTAAAATCTCTAAATCCCATTTCTGATTCCTCAACAAAGCAAAGAAATTGTTCATAAACCTTCGAATCAAGAGGTAGAACTTGTCTAACCTGAGAACATCTATTCCGGTCCACTCGCGCCGCATGGTGAGGAGGAAGACCTCGAAGTAGTGGAGAGAGAGAGGAGTTGGGAGTTCATGGAGAACATGAGAGAGAAAGTCGGCGAGGTGGGACTGGACAGGAAGCTTGTCGGCGTGCCAAACGCAGTAGAAGAGGCCTTTCCAGAGCTTCTTCATGAGGTCGTCGGAGACCTGGGTTTGGGAAGGAAGCCATGATTTTAGCAGGAGAGAGAGGGCCTTGTCTCGGCCCGCCTTGTCGGAGGTGGCCAGCTGCTTTATCAGAGACAGACCCACTTCCGATCTCTCGTCTTCCATGGAAACCCAAATCTTGAAATCGTGTTCTGGTGAAGAGAACAGGAGAATTTCTGATATGGGCTTTGGGAAGAAAACCCTAATAAGGGCAAAAGGGGGGGTGTTTTTGGGACGGCGAAGAAACGGTAGAGAGAGAGAGAGAGAGAGAGAGAGAGGAGGGTGAGTCTCTTTTTTGCGATTATGTCCCTCCTTCAGGTTCAATTTTTTGTGGGGGTTATTTTGGAGAAATTGCATTGGTATCCCTCTTTTCTTTTAAAGTTCCAATTTTAAGTTTTTAATAGTATTGGACTATATATTGGTCCCAAGTACTATAGGTTATTTTTACAAATGACCTATGAATTACACATTGTCTCATGTTGGTTATTGAATTTTAATTTTACGCACTACAATATCTCGAATTTTTCTATTTGTTACGCAAATGACCCCTATATTGATTTTTCATAAGAAACTGAACAGAAATTATACATTATGTGAGTTTTAATTAAGGTTAAAATAGTTCTTAAACCTTTTTGGAAGGAAAAGTGTACTTTCAAAAACTTCTTTATCAATATTATATATGTTTTAAACGTATGAAAGTTTTATTTTTTAAAAAAGTAAATTATAACCAATTATAGTGATACACATGACTTTAATCTACTGGAAATTACGATCTTGATAGACAACCAGGTTCACCAGTAAACTTGAATAGAATGCAGAAGGGAATAGAGATGAGTAACGAGTTTATAAAATGGACACCAAAAAAGGTTTTATCAACAATGGAGCACATACATGAATTTTAACAAAACATGTGTAATTAGTCGAAAAAATCTGATTCAAATTCACCTAAATCAAGAGACCTGAAACAAACAAAATTACACAAAACACCTCTATGGGCCCGTTTGTGTGTGTATGTTTGGGGGGGGGGGGTATTATTACTACGCTGTTTTGCTATTTCTTTTTCAAACTTGCGTTTAGGGTGAATTTGGTTTCCAAATCCACTTTTTTTAAAATTTACTATTTCACAATTTTTTTTAAAAAAATCGATCTTTTATTTTTTATTATCAAATTAACAATACATATATCTCAAACAATTACTTTTTCTCAATTAGTCTTCCTTCAAATACAAAAATCCAAGATAACTTTTTTCCATAAGCGTTTACTCTCAAACCCATATTTCCAAAATGCATCTCAACTCTAAACAAAACACCTTCAAAAACCCGTCTCTAAAAGTCCACCTAAAAAACAAATCAAATAGATCGAAAGCATAACTTAACACTAGGAAAATAAGAAAAAAACACACAATCAAATTTGGTTAAAAATTATTGTTATTACAAACCATAACTTAAAAAAAAAACTAGAAGGAAAATCTCAAGCAACGCTTACAAAACCTCCGGTGATTAAACGACTGACATCAAATAAAAACTGCAGAGTCCCAAAGACATATGATATAATTGCAATACCGTATGAAGAGTGGTGCGTAAGCCCCATGCAGCATGGAAGATTCTCAATCATTGAGAATAGAATTTCAATAATAAAAGGTTGGCATTTGTCCAATCTATTGGCCCTAAGTTATTTTGGATCAATCCAATCTTGTTTCAATGCTAACAAATAATTGATCAAACTGAAATAAGTAGATTTGTTGAGTGTGTAGTCCATATTTCTCAAAGATTTGCTGAAGACTCGAATAAGGGAAAATTAAGGTTGTGGAAGCTCTAGGAACTTAAAGATGAGGTTAAAAAATAAAAAGTGAAAAATAAGATAATTGAAGAGTGAAAAAATATAAGTTTTTCCTCTCAAGTTTTTTTTTTTTTTTTTTCTTTAAACAGATTTACCTTGAATTAAGGGGTGATCACAAATTAATAAATCGTCTTTGCCTCAAATGGTTTTCAAACATAGATTTTTTTTTCCTTAGCGAAAGTTTAAATTTCATTAAGATGGGACAATAATCCACAAAGTAATCAAAACAATTATAAGCTGAAAACCAAAGAAGCTAAAAGATGAGCGATCTTATTTGCCCCACCCACAAGAACATAAGAACATGACTTAAAATCTCCAACACTTTGAAGATCTGTAATTTCAACAATCAAGACACTATCATCTCTTATGGACAAAAACCGGTTCCGAACCTCTTGAGCAAGACGAAACAACATCCATCTCGACGATGATCTAGTTGCAGCCCTAGCATTTTACAGTATAGAGGAGACCCTCACAAAGTGCTAAACACCCGGCAACATGGGGACTAAGACAACCATCTTTCCTCGATGTCGATATAGTATATATATCCTATCCTGATGTATTTTATTATTGTTATTTGTTATTAATGATTGTTTAAGACAACTATCTTATGATGTTAACAAATGGATGAAATCTTTTGTTCCATTTGACATTTAAGTTTACTCCAACTAAATTGTACTTTTCATCTTAGTTTTTGTCTTTTTTTAAAAGTCAACAAAATTTATAACTAGTTTTGAAAAATCAACAAACTTCAACTTAAAATTTCACATCTCCAACTAGCAAACCAAATGCAAGCGAATTCATCTTTTTTCCCTCCATTGTTGTTGTTGTTGTTTTTTTTTTTTTTTCAAATTCATTTTGAATGTCAGACTTTTACGCTTTGTTCTTTTTGTTGTTCTTCATGATGGTTGATTATGATATATTGTGCAATACCATAATGTTTACTTACTTATCATTATAATCCTATTAATCTTGTTGAATGTCATTTTACTAAAGTTAATTTATATCATAATGATCTTATTTATTTGTTTTCTTCTGTATTCATTTTGGATACTTTTGTTTTGCTTATTTTGTCTTTTACCTTTTCTGTGTTCTAAATATGGAATTGTTAGTCTTGACAGTGAAAATTTACCAACTCGATTAATCCTCTCCACGTAGCACTTAAAGTCATCCCTCCCCCTATTAAAAGCACAAAAAAAAAAAAAAAAAAAAGAATACAGAGAGATTTATAAAGGTTTGCCTTAATCAAGACTACATCCTCTTTGTGTCTGATGGAATGCTTTCAACCATTTTTTAGAAAAGATTACAAGCGTTCTCCTCCAAAGAGTAGAGAGTTGTCCTTATTAAAACATGCTTACAATATATAACCCCTTCCCCTAAGACATAGTGGTTATTATCCCTAACATCCTAACCCAACTCCCTCTTGATTATTACACATTATGTCCTTCATTCCCAGCAAGTTCCAAGTTCCCAACAGCTATATATATTTAGCGGTTGTTCATGCACTTTCTTGGGGTAGTGGAATGGCTGACCTCCTCTCGAGAATTTGATACTCTCTACGTCGTCCACTGGAGCCGGAAGGAATAGTCTCTCCCGCTATCCCTTGTATCCTTAGAATTAACCTCGACATTTTAGAGCACACCTGAATAACCTCGGACAGTAGATCAGGAGAAAATCTTTTTCAACTGGGGGGTAATGGTTATTCTAATGATTATGATTTTTATCATTAATCACTAGACTTTTTTTTAATTATTATTTGAAATGAATGTATTTTAGATTTAGCATCCCAAAACAATGAACGCTGATTTACAAACGGATTTAATTTCCAAGTCCTGACCCAAACCCAATGAATTTATACAAGGAAGGAAAGGAACCACATCTTTACTATAAAGAAAGCAAATTAATCTTTGTTTAAGCCAAATTTTTTTTGTATTCACGAATAAAGTTTAGAAACAAAACCAAAAATCCATTCGATTTTTGTTTCTTAAATGGTTAAATGATAAATATTAGTAGAATTATTCTGATTTGTTTCTACCAAAGAATCATTACTCTAATAATAATGAAACAATTACCCTGATTAAATTGATGTAATTTTCTCGTTGCAAGATTTCTTTTTATATTCCTTTTTAATCTTATTTTTAACCCTTATGTCTTTGTACATAATTATTAGAGTTCCATTCTACAATAGAATTGAAGGCATTTGTCAAAGTTGGTCTAGCCATTTCTGTAACTAATTAATTTCAAGTTCAAAGATGCAAGAAAGAAATGCTAATTAACACTAACCTGTCATTTGATGCTCACCTTGTTGTCGCTATAGCTTATTCAATTCGCAATTAATACTTGAAACTCGATATCCTCGCGCCTCCGCTTTCACCCGTTATGAGCGAGCAACCGTCGCCTCCTCTCGTCGAGAAGAAGCCAATGCAGCTACCATCTCCTCTGCGCTCAAGCAATTGTCGCCTCCTCTTGCTAGGAAGAAGCTGATGCAGCTCCGATTTCCTCCAATCCGTGCTAGAGCAAACACTAATCGCCTCCATCTTGTTGGGAAGAAGTCACCGCCATCGGAGATCGGAGCCTCCTCTGAGATCCACCCTCATGTCACCACGAACAATCATCATCCATTTGATCTCCATTGATTTAGGTTGATTGTGTATATTTTTGGATTATTATTTTGTGGATTGTTTTACAATTCTAGTCGGAACTAGATGGTTACTGACTGATAACCAGCCGTCAAGTTAGTAACTTGAACAGTTATAAATTGACAATCACTTGCTAATTGATAACCAGTCGATAACTAAGTGGTTACTGATCGGTAACCAACCTACAAGGGATAGTTATTGATTACCGATCTGTAATAAGTCGGTATTTTCATAAATACTAACTTGTATCATGATGTTTGCTAGCTGGAAACTTAAAAGGGTATAATTTGTATTTTAAAAATATATAAATAATGATCTCATGTTATATTATCTTTTTTTAGTGTGGCAAAAATCAATGGAAGACTTGAATTTATAGTATTTCTCTAAAGTTCCCAATATAATATGTTTTGTCAAATTTTTCCATAATCCGTGTCAAATGATGGGCCTACAGATTTTATTAATTAATATTTCTATTCTGTTACATAAAAAAAAAAAAAAAAAATCGATTATTTGCAAATGTTTTAAGAAACTGTTGAAGTAAACCAAATATTATTTCGTTTAACTTCGTAAATATGCAATTTTCTATTTATTTTTATGTAAAGTTAAAGAGAAAGAGCACTAAAATGATACAAATTTAAAAATCATTACATTACAAACATGACACAAATATTTGACATAAGACTAATATTACATAAAAATAAAACTAAATTTGTGTAATACTGGATAAAAATGAGAAATTTATGTCATGTTGATTATTGGATGAAAAAAAATGTGGCAATTAAGGTAATTTGACATCACGGGGGGATGATGGCCATGCATCTAGGCCCAACACACACTCATGTGCAAGACATGATGGGTTACGGATTTTAACAGACTATGAGCCGACTCATATTTACAGTTGTATTATGTCTTTCATCCTTATTGTCTATAGAAAATATCCTAAAACCCGACAATAGAATGAAAGGAAGCAATCCAGATTCACTAGTGACCAGTAATCTCATCCATTTTAGTAACATCCAAAAATCCAATACCACCACAATAGCACCTCTTTTTTTCTCAAAACTAAACTTGGTATTGACACACCCCAAAGCCTATTTGGCTTGTTTCTTGTATGTCACAGTCTCAAGCAGAACTCACGTTTTTTAGTTGGATTTATGTCATGCAAAAATAAATACAAAAACAAAAACCGAAAATAAAAGAAGCCATTACAGATATAATATAGTGATAACATTATGTTTGATTATATAATATGATATTGAGTTTTAATTTTCTGTCTTAAAAAAAAACAAATAGAAAGAAAGAAAGAAGCGGCTTTTAATGATTTGATTGAAGGACACAAGACAAAGGTTCACCTTCTCTCTTCCCATTATCACGTGTTTGGTCGCGGGATCAAGCCCATGCCAAACTTTTTTTTCTTTTATGTTTTTTTTGGGGCATTTTCTTTTGTGAAGAGAACAATGTCCGTTAAACTCTCAACAACCTTTTAAAGCCTTTTTCCTCTTTCCTGCGGTTAAGCCTTTTTTTTTTTTTTTTTTTTTTTTTTTTTCTTCCTTTGCTTTTTGTCCGTTTCTCAAACTCATATCAATAATAATTACACATCTTCGTGACTCTAATAAATAGAATAGAATAAAAATAAAATACACTCTCAATCTTTAATTTTTATGCACACAAAAAATAAAATAAATAAACTTAAAAAAAAATAAAATCATAAAAATCCAATCAAAGCCAGTTTAGTGCATTTGTCTTTTTGTATCAATTACCTCCTTTGACTTCATCTCACTTTCGTTCACGAGAATCCTCTCTTCCATCATAAATTTATACTCAATTTGGAGTTGGAGTTCCATTTTAAATTTAAATTTTTCCGTTTAATTTTTGTCTTTTTTTCTAAAATTTTTTTGTCTTTTTTGAAAAAGTCAACCAAAATTACTATTAAAACTTAAAAATCTTAACTCAAACTCATACACCAAATACTCCCTAAAATAACAAAAAAAATTAGTAAAAAATTAAGTGCCCGTTTGAGATAATTTGAGATAATATTTACTGACTAAAGTTTTCAATTTAAATCAAACTTTTTCTTTTTATTTTTTTAAAAATTAAACTTTAAAAATATATAAAATTTTCATTTCAAATCAAAATTAAATGATTATTATATTAAAATACTCATAATAACGAAACAAACAAAATAATATTATTTAAATATTTTTTAAATACATTTTAAATTTTTATCCTATCATTCTATGTCACATTATTTTTTCAAATTTTCTCTACAACCATGCATTTATAACCCATTATAAACACTGTTTCGAGAGGGCCCTAAAATAATAATAATAATAATAATAATAAAGTTGCTCGTTGTTCCAAGTAGAGCAGCAAAAGTGGAAAAAAACCCACCACAAATTTCACCTCCTCAAACCTCTCCAAACCAGACATCACATGGCCTCTTCGCTCATCATCTTCATCCTCTTTCTCTCTCTAAGTTCAGCCCAGAACGACGTTGTCTCAGTCTCGCCCTCCCCGTCCTCCCAGCCCGCTTCTCTCCCTTCCGACCCAGCATTGCCGTCATCGTCGGCGTCTTCACCACCATGTTTTCCATCATCTTCCTCCTCCTCCTCTACGCCAAACACTGTGTCAACAACAACAGTAATAACAATAACCACAACCACCTCAACACAACAACTACGGCGTCGTTTTCCTTCTCCTCCGCCGCCGTCGCCCGAAAGAACTCCGGCATCGACCGCGCCGTCGTGGAATCCCTCCCCGTCTTCCGCTTCGGCTCCCTCCTCCTCCGCCGCAGCCACAGTCACCACTACCACCTCGACTGCGCCGTCTGCCTCTGCCGCTTCGACGACTCCGAGGTCCTCCGTCTCCTCCCCAAATGCCGCCACGCCTTCCACGTCGAGTGCGTCGACACGTGGCTCGATGCCCACTCCACCTGCCCTCTCTGCCGCTTCCGGGTCGACCCGGAAGATGTCCTCCTCACCACGCCCTTGCCCTTTCATCATCATAACAACCCTCCTCCCACCGACGCCGACGCTTCGGATCAGGACGTCGAGATGGGTCGGCGGGTTTCCGGTCGGCACTCTTCCGCCGGTGAGAGGAGGAGGGCGTTGTTTCAGAGGGTCGATACGGCGTCGTTTCGGCGCTCGTTGGACAGCTGGTCTTGGAGGAGGAAGAGAGATAATCATAATCAAAATCAGAATCAGAATCAAAACCAAAGTAAATCATCCGTGGCCGTCGGATGCTTTGACCGGAAGCAGAGGAAGGACGGGCTTCTGTTGACTCATGATCAGAGGAGAAGGTTGGAGCACCGGATTATTGTCTCTCCTCCAGGATGTGGCGATGGCGATGGCGATGGCGATGGTAGTGGTGGTGGTGGGATCCAGTGCTACAACGACGAAAGATGGAGCGACGTACAGCCGTCAGATCTGCTATATCTACGGTCAGAAATGATAATGAGTGACAGCCGTAGATTCTCTTCATCGGCTGGAGGAGCAGCCGCCTCCTCGGGATCTGCATGGGCGAAGTCAGTTGGGAGTAGAAACGACAAGGACAGAAAACGACAAGAAGTGGAAGAGGAGGAAGATGAAGAGAGGAGTAGAGTGCATAATTTGCACTCATCATCATCATCGACCATTAATGGTATTGATGATCATGATTATGACGGGATCAGTGGCAGAAGGGTAATGAATACGAGAAGTGTGTCGGAGATCACGGGCCTCACAAGGCTCTCGTCAAACGACAACAACAGTCGTAGAGCAACAAACGACACCAATCAGCAGCGACGACAACAAGGTCTTCTAAGGAGATGGCTGGCTTGGGTTTCTCAGTTGAGGCCACCACAACAAGAGGTGGTATAATCCCTTGGACATTTTACCATACACCATTTGAGTTATGGGGTGGCAAATAAAACGACAGCGTTTTGGGACCAAATTGGGGAAGGAAAAAAAAAAAAGACAACTTATAGAGGGGTTAGATGAGAGAGGGAGAGGAGAGAGAGGAGGGGACAGGGCACGTTATAAAATTTAAAATTATTGGGGGAAACAAGGGAACAAAGCACGTGGACCGAAGAGCTAAGACAGAAAATTTTGATTTGTTTTATTTAATTAGAATTATTGTACTTTTGGCAGTATGTCGGATTACATTTATTCTTTTTCTATCGGGGAGGGTGTTCGATTTTATTCTAATGGCAAGTTCCATTGAAAATTTTTAACTTCTTTCTTCCAAGAGAGAATTTGGAGGCTGGGCAATTCTGTACAAAATTTTGTATTGAATTTATTATAAGATTTGAACTCTATAATATATTATAGTAAAGTTAGATGTTATTGATAAAATATATGTAAGAACGAATTGTATAGTTTTAAATTGTTAGAGTAAATAATAGCAATCTTGAATTGCACATTATTAATATATAAGGATATTTGCTCATAAATTGTAACATAGTTTTTAAAATTCTGTGTAATGTAAAGAGGAAAAAAATAATCACTTATTTGAGAGCAATTCATTTAAATAAGTGAAAGTTCCTTAGAATGAATTGGGAGAGAGAAAATTAACTTGGGGTTGTGGACCAGAGGGGCTGAGGAGAGGACTATAGTTGATTAAATTGTTTTTGTGTTGTTATATATATAGAAACTGAGATATTTTTATTTTGATAGGAGTGGATACCACATGCTATGATTCCATGAATAGTTTACATGTAGGGCACAATATTTATTAGATGTAGGGAAAGTTGTGGTGGACTTAAAAAAAAAAAAAAAAAAACATATATATATATATATATATAGACACATATGGATATTGAAAGAAGCATTGTTATTATTGATAACTTATTATAACTAATATTATTGGAATATATAAATTAAAAAGAAGTTTTGTGGTGGCCCGTGTAATATTGTACCATAATTTAGTGCGTGATACTATACTATACCTACCCGGAACTTGCATCTGTCTCTCGCAGACGAGTCGTACGGCACCTGCTTGATCCTTGAGGGCTAGCGAGATACTAATAAAGTTACAATAATTATAATAACATATGTGTGGTATAAGGAAGAGATAAAATAGTAACAATCAGGGTAAAACAATCAACGGTGAGACAACAAACAAGATATCAACGATGGTACGCTACCAGTCATTGGCATCATGATTTTAAAATGAGGCTCTTTTTTAAAAAAAATTAATTTTATAAACTTTATTCATGTAAAACTTGCTTTATAAAATCATTTGCAATGACTCGAAATTCATAATCAATCTTTTTACCGATAAAAATAGTCAACAAATGAATCCAATCCCCTCCTCCATCAGTAGTAGTGGGAAAAAAAAAAAAAAAAAAAAAGAGGCCCAACTCCAAAGTTGTTCGAGAATAGTGTCGACTTTAATTTATAGACCTTTAACCTTTAGATCAGTCCAATTTATTGACAAAGGGAATCAAAATCCATTTCCATTTGGAGGTGTAAAACGACAAACCAGAATCCAATACCCTCTTTAGGTAGAATATGTCCATTACACTTTCATCTCTCCAGAATTTTCTCATGCCTCTATCTCACCTTACGTCATCGGAATTATTCCTAATAAATTATTGACTACATTTTACAAAATCTTACCAATAAAATTTCATGTATTCGAAATCTAAATATAAGCATAATTTCATTACATAATTTATTGTGCAATTACATTTCCAGAGAAAATAATCTCACAAATAATAGAATTTACAATATAACATATATAACCTACAACACACCGACACCGAGTGCAATTACTCAAATTGTTTCTAATTTTACAACAATCAAATAAAAATTAACAAACACTCAATCTTTAGCTTTGTGACTTGATATAAACTCATAAATCTTGATTTATTGTTTTTCTCTTTCTTTCTTTTCCTTTCTCGTGTTGGTTGAAAATGCACGTACTATTTCCATACTTTGAGTAGCTAGCTTATAGCAGTGGACGTTGAAAGCATAAAATTCTAGGTATTCTTTTATTTATTTATTTATTTATTTTATTTCATTATTATTTTATTTGGACTCAAATAATATATCTAAACTTTTATCGAACGTTTCAATAGTTTGTTTGGTCAATTTTTTTTATAGTATAATTGTTAAAAAGTATTTCGTAAATAGTTTGGATTTATTGTGTCATTATCACATAAATAATGTCCACAATCAATTATTATAGTTATCAACAAATCTTGTTATAATACTAAATAACTTGGTAATAATTATTTTGTAAATCTTATGTTATTTAGGGTGAGTACCAAAACTGTGCTTTGGTTTAACTTGGTTAACTTTAGATGTAAAATGACAAAACTGTGCAATTAATTTTGAGTCCTCGATATAAGTAGACTGGATCTTAATTGTTCACTGCTTTAGGTTAGAGTTAAAAGAGAGAGAGAGATAGAAAAAAAAAAAAAAAAAAAAAAAAAAAACCCCCCGGAAAGAGCAGTACTTTCCACTTTCCATATTTATCCATTAAAATTTTGATGTAAAATGATCATAATTTTGCCCATACGATCTATCCACAAACTAGTGCAACCCGTATAGCAATTGGTAGCAACCCCTATGTTCCAATGATCAACCGCCGGTGGCCGCCATGAGCTCCACCTGCACCCAATCCTCCTCCCCTCGTGAACCCCAAGCCACCCCGTCACACCCCCACGGCATGCACCACTACTTATCATAATCATATACTTTTTATTCTTGAAGAAAAAAAGAAATTTTAAAGAGAAAAAAAAAAAAAAAAAAGAAACAAAACAAAATCACCGTTTTTGTTCATTAAAAGAGTGTGAAATATGGTTGTTATAAATGTGTAGATTGTTAAAATACACATTTTTTTAAGAAAAAAAAAAAAGTGTAGATTGTAAAATCAGATGAATATTCATTTTTAACGCTGAAATAGTTATTTCCCAACCCTAGATACAATTAGGAATGGTTTCAGAAGGGAGAGGCATTCTTGAACATTTAAAAATACTTAACAGTCAAACTTAGGTTTCCGTCACGGTCAACTAACGGAAGGATGTGTTACTGTAAACTGTAATTTTTTTTTTTTTTTTTAAGTCAGGAAATGTTGAGATTATCTACTGTTGGTTAAGGGGGTGCCTTTCTACTTTAAACAAAACACAAGGATATTAGTGCAGTTAGCGTAAATAAATAAAAGCAATTAATTAATGGAGACCCTTAAACTTCCATCACTCTATTATCTATACAGCATATAAATTGTGATGATGACTTTGAAAGAATACTCAAATGCGGAATTCAACATTTTATAGAGAAATATCAATCAAATAAGTAATCAATAAATAAATAAGATGAGAATAACGACACACACATAATTACCCAGGTTCGGAATCTCAATGTGAAATCCTACTCCTGCAATGATGATCTTCTATCTACTATGTTCAATCACAATGATTACAAGAATGATACAAGAGTACTCTCAAGAAACTTAATTTCAATCTCTCTTTCCTCTCTCATTCTCTCGCTGCTTCTCTTGTTCTCTCTCTGCCTCTCTCACCCAATCCCAATTGACATATATATAGCTTTCTCTAGGTTTCCTAATCCTAGAATAAGAAACAAAGAAGAAACCCAAATCATTCATATTCTCTGTTTTGGTCAGTTTCCCAAAACAGAGAAGGAAAACAAAAAAAAAAAAATAAAATAAAATAACTTTTATTTGGTGTCCCGATCAAGTTAGAGACATCCCTCACAAATCTCCACCTTGGATCTAAGTTGAATCGGAAGACAAGAAATGCCACATAGTAGACGACCACCAACTATTTGCTTTAGTTGTTACTTGCCGCAACATTGATCAAGTACAACCCGAATAAAGTGAAAATATATCCGGTCAAAGATCTCTGTTTATCTAAGTCCCCTACAAAATCAGCATCCACATATCCTCTAAGCTTCTCTCCATCATTCCCTATCCGTTTGTAGAGCAGACCAACGTCTGAAGCCCCCTTCACATAGCGAAGTACCCACTTCACCGCTTCCCAATGCTCTTTACCTGGGTTAGACATAAACGACTCACACGACTGGCGGAATAGGCTAAATCTGGCCTTGTGCAAACCATTGCATACATGAGACTGCCAACGACACTTTCATAAGGAATGTTCTCCACACTTGTCTTCTCCTCATCAGTCTTTGGAGACATTTGTGTGGATAACTTGAAATGACCTGCCAATAATGTTTGCAACCGCCTTCGACTTCGACATGCCGAACTTTTCTAATACTTTCCGGAGATAACCACATTGAGACACAAACAATGTACCTTGCTTCCTATCCCGAACGATCTCCATCCCCAATATCTTCTTAGCCGGCCCCAAGTCCTTCATCTCAAACTCACTCCTTAATTGCCACTTTAACTTTTGGATTTCCCCTTTATCTTTTGATGCTATTAACATGTCATTTACATACTAAAGTAGGAACACCCCCAAGCCTTCTCTAACCCGCTTGACATAGACACAACTATCATAGTCGCTCCGTACGAAGTTGTTCTTCATCATAAACTCATCAAACCTAAGGTATCATTGCCTAGGAGATTACTTTAAACCATAGAGAGATTTTTTAAGTAAGCATACCTTTTCCTCATCTCCGTTCTTGATGAATCCTTCCGGTTGAGCCATAAGAATTCTCTCCTCAAGACTACCATGTAGGAATGCCGTCTTTGCGTCCATTTGCTCTAGTTCCAAATCAAACTGATTGACGAGCGCTAACAACACTCTAATGGACGTGTGCTTCACCACTGGCGAGTAAATCTTGTTGAAATCCACTCCTTCCCGTTGTGTGAACCCCTTAGCAACCAATCTCGCTTTATACGTAGGCTTTTCCAATCCCTCAATGCCTTCTTTCCGCTTAGAGACCCATTTACAGTCAACAATCTTCTGATTCTTTTGTTTTCTCCACAAGTACCCATGTTTCGTTCTTGTCAAGCGACTCCATTTCCTCGCACATGGCTTGCTTCCAGAATTTACTATCCTTGCTCGCCACTCTGCTTCCCTATAACTCTTGGTTCCAAATCATCCATGTCTACTGCAGTAACCAAAGCATAGGATACCAAGTCCGCATACCCATATCGAATTGGTGCTTTATGAGCTCTTCTAGTCCTATCCCTTGCCAATTGATAAGAGCCGAGACTATCACACCCACCCCCGGATTACCATCTTGCTCCTCCACCTCCAAGCGATCTTCCTCATTAGTCAAAGCTTTATCATCTCGTTCCATACCATTACTTCCCAACATCTCCACCTCAATCTCAGCCCGTTCACTAACATACCTATCTTCACCGGACCCCCCTTGAGTCAACCATTTCCATGTAGTACTCGGTCTCTCTGAAGATTACATCCCGACTAATGAAACATTTTGATGCATTCCCATCCTTATACCAGAGCTTGTATCCTTTAACACCTTCTGGGTATCCCATGAACATACACTTCTTGGCCCTAGGATCAAGTTTCCCCTCCTTTTGGTGCGCATAAGCAACACACACCCAAACACCTTCAAATTTTCAAGATTCGGCGGATGACCGGTCCATACTTCCTCCGGTGTCTTGAAATTCAATGCCGCCGAAGGACACCTATTCACAAGGTAGGCCGCTATGTTAACAGCTTCTCCCCAAAACCTCTTAGGTACACTGGCTCGTATCAACATACATCTCACTCTTTCTAAGAGTGTTCGATTCATCCTTTCCGCTAGGCCATTTTGTTGTGGAGTTTTCCGGACGGTTTTGTGCCTAACGACGCCTTCATCTTTGAGATACTGATTGAAATCATCGCCTAGAAATTCAACCCATTGTCAGTCCTTAACTTCTTAAGCTTCTTTCCGGTTTGAACCTCTACCATTTTCTTTCACTCTTTAAACTTCCCAAAAGCATCGCTTTGTTTTTTAAAATGTAGACCCAAACCTTCCGAGAACAAACATCTATGAACGTGATGAAGTACCATCCTCCACCTAGAGTCTCCATTCGTGATGCGCCCCACAAGTCAGAGTGAACATAGCTCAATGTCTCCCTCGTAACATATGACGATCTTTTGAACTTCACCCGAGTAGCCTTGCCATAGACACAATTCTCGCAAAACTCCAAATCTCCCCAGTTTTTTCTCACCAAATAGCCTTTGGAGACCCCTTTTACTAACATGACCTAACCGCTTATGCCATAGGCTTACCAAAGAACTTTCTTTTGGTTCCGTTATTGCCGCCGCATCACCAATCACAGTGCTTCCCTAAAGAATGTATAGACCCTTGTCTCTAACCCCCTTCATCATAACAAGCGACTCTTTCGAAACCTTCAAGACATTCTTCTCACCCTTCCAGCTGAAACCATGTTGATCAAGCATCCCTAGTGAAATAAGGTTCCTTCGAAGATCTGGAACATGCCTCACATTCGATAAAATTCTCTCCATCCCGTCATGAGTCTTGATCCTAATCGAGCCAATTCCAATCACTTTGCATGGTTTGTTGTTCCCTAATAAGACTTCTCCACCAATAATCTCCTTATAGCTCTCGAACCACCCATGGTTTGGCGTCATATGGAACGAACAACCCAAATCCATGATCCAATGCTTATCCGAGTGCTTTGTTGTAACAACTAGGACTTCCGCACTCTCATAGCCCTCGTCTTCTTGATGAGCAACCGCAGCTTCACCATCTTTCTCTAGTGTCTTCCCACCTTTCTTCTTCTTTGGGCAATTTTTCTTGATATGTCCCTCTTCATGGCAATGGAAGCATTTAAAAACACCTTCTTGTCATCCTGAGATTTCGACCTACCCTTCTTTTTGCCCATTGATTCCTTCTTGTCTAATCTTCCCTGGACTACCAAACTGTCTCCGCTAAACTCATCCAATTCACTTTTGCGCTTCTGTTCTTTAGACCTCAAGGCACCCACAACATCTTCCAAAGAGATCGTCTCCCTGCCATGTTGCAAAAGGTCCACGAATTTCTCATAAGACTTTGGCAAAGAGTGTGGCAAAACCAAAGCCTTATCCTCATCATCATACTCGACTCCAATGTTCTCCAAGTCCATGATCAACTTGTTGAACTCATCAATATGCTCCTGTATATCCTTGCTCTTGTCATCTTGAAGGTGAAAAACTTCGCCTTGAGATACAACCGGTTCGAAAGACTCTTCGTCATGTACAAAGATTCAAGCTTTAACCAAATTTCGGCCGCCGACTTCATCTTCACAATCTCTCGCAGCACTTTATCACTAAGACTGTGAATCAAAGTGTTGTACACTTTCTTAAGCACCTCTTGCTTCTTCTCATCATCCATAGTTGCTGGGAGTTTTGACGCCCCCTCAAGTGCCTTCGCAAGACCCATATTGCCTAGATGTGCCAACATCTTCATCTTCCATAACCCAAAATCAATTGACCCGTCAAACTTCTCAATATCAACCTTGGAATTTGAAACCATCTCCACAATGAACGGCAACGAAAAAAAAAAAAAAATTTTCCAGACACGCCCCTTTGTCACACAGAAAAGCCCTGAACTAAGCTCTGATACCAATTTGTGATGATGACTTTGAAAAAAATACTCAAATGCGAAATTCAACAGTTTATAGAGAAATATCAATCAAGTAAGTAATCAACAAATAAATAAGATGAGAATAACGACACACATAATTACCCAGGTTCGGAATCTCAATGTGAGATCCTACTCCTGCAATGATGATCTTCCGTCTACTATGTTCAATCACAGTGATTACAAGAATAATACAAGAGTACTCTCAAGAAACTTAATTTCAATCTCTCTTTCCTCTCTCATTCTCTCGCTGCTTCTCTTGTTCTCTCTCTGCCTCTCTCACCCAATCCCAATTGACATATATATAGCTTTCTCTAGGTTTCCTAATCCCAGAATAAGAAACAAAGAAGAAACCCAAATCATTCATATTCTCTGTTTTGGTCAGTTTCCCAAAACAGAGAAGGAAAACAAAAAATAAAAAATAAAAAAAAAAACTTTTATTTGGTGTCCCGATCAAGTTAGAGACATCCCTCACATAAATATATATTTGAATTTATTCATATGTGCCCTTCAATTTTATATGAAGTTTAGAATGGTTCTCAACTCTCAAGTTTCGTACTTTTGAATCCTCAAAAGTTACATTAAAAAAATACGAAAAAATGAGAACCTCCATTAAAAACAAATGGAAAATAATGGTGTGTTAAATATTGTCATGTAGTTTTTTTCTTTGCTTTTAATAGAAATTCTAACAAAAGATATTATGCATAGCTAATTTCAAAATTTTTTTTGTCTATTTTATCAGAAAATTCTAATAAAAAGAAATAAGTTGGATAAATTAATAATTTAAATAACAAAGTGAGTTCTTTTTCCCCAAAGTTCAATATTCTAAGAATTCGAGAGATTTCTATATTGTAAAATGATTATAATAAGATCACATATGTATAAGGACAAAATCACTCATAACTGAATGGAGGCTTGTAAACTTATTTTTTAAAAAAACCAATTTTATCTTTTAAAATTTTAATTTTTTTAATTTGCTCTAATTACTAAACATGAATTATCTATATAAAAACCTCTCAAAAATTTTATCCTTTAATGTACGCTTCTATTAAAATAAGGGGCTGATTTTGTCACTGTGTGTCTAATATTTAAGAAAGACATGTAAAGAGGTGTGTACCACCAAGGAATACATAGCAGCCAAAGGAGAAAGTGAAAAATTATATATATATATATATATATATATATATATTATACAGGGAATTGAAGGCATATGTATATAAAGAGATTCAATGCAGCTAGAGAGTATGTGTGTGTAAACATATATAAATTAGTAACAGAAGAAAGAAAGGGGTAGGGTAGTTCGTGGCATCCGAGATGGGACGCCTGGCACGTTCCTCAAGAAACGTGTTATTGTTCCTCTTGCCGCGTGCATGCATGCTCTCTTTATTATTTTCCATTAACATTCCCTTTCTAGCTTCTCTTCTCTTCTATCTGTATATTAACTACAGACTTATCTACATATATATATATATATATATATGTATGTTTGTATGTATATATAGAATGCTCTCAATATTGTAGGCGTAGCTCTCTCAAAAAAAAAAAAAAAAAACTATTAGGCTACTCTCTCTCTCCATCTATTTGTAAAGAGAGAGAGAGATGAATTGGCTCCGGAAGATGAGAAGAGCTTGGATCGCCGTCTTTTCCCGATTCACTCGACATCGGAAATCCACAGGTAATTATTCCCGATTCTTGTTCCAAATAAAAGTAGAAACTGATCTGTGTTTAAGAAAAGAAAAAAAAAATTTAAAATTATCGCTAGATTAAAACTGCGTTTTATTATAGGTGAAAATAGTAGTAGTAATAGTGCAAACAACTATGGGCTGGTGAAGCTGAAAGCTGATGTGGAGATGTGTGGGTACGAGGATGTCCAGATAATGTGGGACATTTTAAACAAGTCGACCCGCCGGAGGAATTGCCGATCGACGTCGGATTGTGATGGGGGCAATGACAATGGCAATGCCTTCACCCTCTTCTTCGGACGACACACCATAGATCCAGTGCCCCTTTTTACCCTTGAGCAATTAAACTATGACTCAACTAATTCTTTACCAAAGTTTGTCCGATCGAGCTCCGTTAATTTTGACGTGATTTGACGGTTCTATATACGCAGGTGGAGATATATTCTACTATTGAAGGTCATATTATATATGTAAATTCTAGATATATATATATATATAGATGTTGTTGTGAGGGCCACAGAAATTAATTGCATTTAATATGATTGCACAAATGAATTTTGTAGTTACTTGTAGTTACATCTATATATAATTGTTTTTCTTATAGTTTGTTCCACGTAACGTATGTACCTTGTCTTCTACATATATATATATATATATGTATATATATATGTATGGAGAAATTGCATGATGGGTGTCACTCCCTTTTAAATTATGCATTTGTTATGCTTTATAATAATTATAGTGAAAATGGTGGAGTGATTAACAAAGGAAGAGGGAAAGGTTAGGGACACTAGGGGTGGCTAGAGACTTTATATTAAATTAGGGAAGTGTGCAAGATTTGGAGCATAAATTAATGACTTGAATGAGGTAGATTTAAGCCTTAAAATAGTCGAAGGGGGGTCGTGATGGTGAGCACCAAATCAAATTAGAGGGGAGTGGGAACTTGTGTTTTCTTTTTGGATTCTATTGTTTCAACTTTCTATTAGAGCTCTTGTAAATGTAATGAAATGTGTGTGCATAATTAATTTCATTCAGAAGAACTATATGAAGGTTCAGGTTTGACACGTAGGTTTCCGACCCATACATCTTAGTAGGGAACCGGTTTTAAGGGCGGATTATCCGTCAAGAATAGTTTTTTGTGCGGGCAGGTCGAGTGGGTCATTTAAGACTGTACCCACTAAACCATAACACCGTTTTAAAATATGTCTGTTTTTTAAATAATAATGCATAAACGTTTTATTTTAATTCATTATTAAAGGATAATAGTGTCTTTATAAATACTATTTTAGATAATTTTATAAGGAAATAAAAAATTAGACCTTAATTTTTAAAATATGAAATCCTAAATAGACATTTATGTAAATAATTTTTTAAAATTTGGTCAGTTGCCATACACATGGACTGTGGATTTTTAGTAAGGGATTATTCGGTGCCAATGTGAGAGTAAACAAAATTCAATAGAGCTATACCCCTAATCTCGTAGAGTCGTGTAGGATATGTTTTTGTATCCCATCAATAAATCCTCTTAAAAGACTAACCTTATAATTTTATTATTATTATTTTTTTCCAAAGAGAAAATTTGATGTTGTCACGGTTCAGTAGACTTCAACATCGTCTTTTATTGAGGTGGAGCCCCATACCTTAATATTGGTCTAATTAAATTACGATGTCAAAATAATCCTCTAAAAGACTAACCTTATAAGATTCCTTTTCCAGAAAGAAATATTTAGATTTGAAGTTATGATCAGTTGGATTTCAACCTCAGCCTGTATCGAGGTGGAGCGCACTACCTTAATTTTGTATAAATCATGATGTCAAAGAATTCTCTAAAAGACCGATCTTATAAGATAATTTTTCAAAGAGATAAATTTAGGTTTGAAGTTATGGTTCGCCAGATTTCAACCTTTACCTCTATTTAGGTGGAGCCCTCTATCTCAAAATATTAAACTAATTAAATTGATCATGATATTGATCCATTGTTCTAAAGAGGCCACGTGTCATCTTCTCGATTTCCGTTGCTTTGGGGACAATCTATTGGCTTCGGTGGTCTAATTCTTCAATTGGAAAGCTTTTGCACATTGAATTTTGTATAATTTGTTTTTGTTTTTTTTGTTTTTTTTGTTTTTGGTGGTGGGACACTGTGAATAATATTTCAAAAGCTTTGACTTGTAGCATTATTCTTTCTATAATTGATTAATAATCTGTCATTAATAACAGTGTAACAAAGAGTGGATAGAAATTAATCAAGAGTTAAAAGATGGTCCGTTTACAACCAAATTTATAGTCATAAATAAGATGCCCTGAAATTCAGCCGTTTCTTGTTGAATATTCTCCCACGCTTATTATGACATTCCAGATCAATTAAAACCACAACCACATGACTTTATATATATATATATATATATATATATATATGTTTTGAGGGACACATGACTTTATAATTACCTTCACTAATTAGATTTTTTTTTTAATCCTACATTTTAGTCACAATTGGAAAGAAGAGTATTCTTCACGTGCACCATTTGACTCAAATTTTTTCCACGTTGAGTCTCATTTTAATCCCAAACAACACTCTAATAACTAGTCAACAACGTGGGAAATTATTATTAAATTATCTTTATAACTATTTTTTCTTCATAAAATATTATATAGCTATGAAGCATATGTAATTAAAAGAGAAATATATGAAAACAATAAATTTTGAATTGTTAATAAACGTTGGATCTTTATTACTCACATAATTTCACTTGGACATAACTATACAAATTATAATGATAAGGATATTGTACGCATATATAGATGATCAACATTAAAGGACATCAATAATATTTAATACTACACATAGTAAAGAGTAAGTCCACTAATATAGGGTTTATAGGTGGTATCCAAACTGTTAATACTTTAAAACATTATATGTTAGTTCAAAAACGAATGGTGAGGATGAGACATGGGAGTGTAGGGATAGTAATAAAAATTCTGATATCTTATAGAGTAGGGTGTAGACTAAAACAATGATGAAAATATCGATATTGACGGAAATATCGGTAGTTCAATTTTATGGAAATCTTGAAGATATTATTAATGTCGGTGGAAATATCGGAAAACATTATGGAAGTTACTGAAATATGATTTAAAATATACTTTTAATATTTTAGAATAGCATAAATATTAAAAAGAGCATAAATACGTAAGTTTTACAGAAAAAACAAATAATATCTTATATATCTTAATAAAGGAAGTCCTATGAGATCCAAACATAGTTGGGATGCCATTTTGATTAGAGCAAAATTGGTGTCAGAACATATTATTAGAATAAAGTTAAATATAATTGTAAGCATGTTAATATGTAGGTTTGTTGATTTCTTCCCAATCTATTTTCATAAATAAGAAATTGTGCAGAGGTTGTAAAAAGTCTTGAAGAATATATTCTGTCAAACACATGAATGAGACTTCAACTTTAATTCTCTTTTTCAGGTTGCAATTTACTAGTCATTCCATTAGTTTCATCCTTCTTAAGTTTTGCAATTTCAACGTCCCCATCCAAATTCCCATGGTATGCACAAAAATGATAGAACTAGAAAATTGCGTGAAAACTATCATTTCCAAATAGTGGACTACCACAAAATTTAGGGTTTGTTTTGTTCGTATGTTTGCTTTTAAAATAATTTCTTTTTATTGAGAACTCACTTTTTTTTTTGAAAAATGAATAGTGTGTGGATTTTTTTTTTTAAATTCTAAAGAAGATAAAATTTCTAAAATGATGTTTAAATAGATATTAAGAAAAGTCATTTAAAAATTTGTTTGTTAAGAAATCTATTAACATCTTATCGAAGTTTAATATGATTTTGATATAGATTTGTCCCTCTATTTGTTATGAAAACATTGAAAAAATAATCGTTTTAATTGAAGTTAAATGTAAAAGTTATGGAATTTTGAAAACTGATTAAAAATGATCCATGAATATTATAAAACGTTATCGTTTTTGCCCCTTCTATCAGTTTAATGGTTGAAATTGATGACATAACAACAATATTTAAAGTGTAATTTGATGAGGAAAAACTTTATTTTTTTCCCTTGAAATTTGATACTTATATAATTTTGTCTCTCAAATTTTAAAAACTGATGCTTGTACGTCTCAAACTTTAAAACTGTTAGCAAGAATGCATCCTCAAACTTTAAACCATTGGCAAAAATGCATATATATTCTTTCATATTTTGGTCAAGAAAGACTTGGAAAAACTTTATTCTTGCCCCTTAAACTTTAGTACATTTGAAACTTAACTCCATGAATAGTGAAAAACTAGTTGACACCTCTCTAACTTTAAAATGTTAGGGGAAAAAAAAAACCACTCGTTTTCTATCACATTTTGTTCACTTAAGACTAATCTAATCTGACACTAATTTAAATAATAAAATATTAGTTTAAACTAAAAAATTATTAATACAAAAAATAACCTTAAAAATCAATTAAATTTCAGCATAATATATTCAAAATCAATATAATTTCATACAAAAATAACCTTAAAAACCTATCATATTTTATTTTTATTAAATTACATTTTAGTTATTTCATTTCCGCAATTCCATTAATTAAACTAACAACAAAGGCAAAATGATAACTTTTCATAGTTTTGGATACATTTATATTAGTTTTTCAAATTTAGAGAGCAAAATTACAACCAAAGTTTGGAAGGAAAATTCATCCTCGATATTTTTCCAATTAATTAATTATAAAAAATTATGCAAGTGAATTACTTTTTTTTGACTTTTGATCGGCTGCTTAACTTATGTGGAAGTACTAGGGGCTTGTTACAAGTACCGTAAGGGGAAACATCTGCAACAATCACAAACTGTATAACCCTATGCTTGGATGACATGTCCAATTTTCGAAATTGAAAAATTTTTATAAAAAAATGTTTGTCTAATTTTTTTTTTCATTATTATCTCATTTTAAAAAAAGAAATACTATTTTATTTTCAAACTTACTTTGTCCAGTATCATTTTGATAAAAAAAAAAAGGATTTTTTTTTTTGAAATATTCTCATAATGCACCATTCCAAATTCTATTGTTTCTCATTCCAAATAACTTTTTATTTTCAAAAAAAAAAATATTTTTTATACATCCAAACACTATCTTATTATCAAAATGAAAAGGGTCCTTTCCACTTTCTCACCGCCAATTTACCTACATGCCCTTGTGCCCTTTGACTATTTACTTATTTGCTGCATGCTTTTCCTTTCACAGTATTACAAAAATAATTGAGTTTTCGATCTTTACTGGTATAGCTTCGACACCTCTATTGCCTTCTCGGTTTGCCATTTGTCGCCAGCTGCTTCATCATATATCATCGTCAGACTTGAAGCCAGACAGGTCTATAACCATTTTCAGTGGCGCAATATTGATCAGGCAACGTATACTAGACAATGCATATCGTTGACAGGGCGCCGAATACTTGGGCATGTTGTCCCAAGAAAGGTTGACGTGTCGTAATTCAAATAGGCAGTCAGAGACACCAGGAATGGTTACGGGTGTCGAATAGAATCCACAATAGAGCCGACGTGGCAGCAGTTAAAGAAATTTGAATGATGACAGATAGATCGGAGTTAACTGCCACAACATGAGAAGTTACACGGGGACAGTTTATTTTATTTAATCTTATTTTTAATATTTTTTATGTAAGAAATATAGAAGAGAGAGAACAAGCCTGGAAGAGGCATAATCACTTCTTGTACTATGAGATGAGATGATTTTTATGTCAAAATACTTGTATCGACGAGCCGAATATGACAATATCTATTTTGCATATTTTTTTTCTCTAAACACATATCAAAATTTTGTATTATTTTCAATATTATACAATTTTTTCAAAAGCTTTCCCCCCAAACACACATTTCCAACTCAACATTCAAAACACTATCTCTAGGTGTCCCCCAAACGGGCTCCAAAAAAAGTCATCATAGAAAATTCAAGGAAAGAAAACATAAGTGGGTCAACTTAAAAAAAAAAAAAACCTCAAAATTAATAAAGGAGAGAGAAGTCAAACATTGGAAAAATGACAAACAGAACAAAAAAAAAAACAAAAAAAAAAAGTTTTTGGTCTACTTGGAGGGGTCACAAAATTTTCAAACACATTCTTTTATTTTTTTTATTCTTTTTTTTTTTTTAATGTATAATTATAAAATTGGATAATTGGCTCCTATAAATTATTACTAGGTAGCTAGACTTTTGCAAATATTTTTGACTAGTGTTTTCTTCTTCCATTGATCAGCAGAAATATACTCAATTCTCAACCATGGGAAACAATGAAGAATTAGAGGCATGCAAACTTGGGCTCGGAGTTGGGGAGCAATACTACGCCGCGGCGCGGACGAAAGATGATCATGATCATGGAAAGAAGAACAAAGAGCCTTTGGTTTGCTTAAGTTTAGATTTCGGCAGTTTTGAGCTTTGCCATCATGATCATACAGATCACGCTAATCCCTTCGAGGGTAGCTCGAGTTTGAAGACGATGAACGAACTTCACGATGATGATCAAGAAGTTAATTTTGGAAACTGTCGGAGAAAGAAAAACAACAACGATATTGTTATTAATGATATTGGCACAGCTCGTAGAAAGAAACTGAAGCTCACCAAAGAGCAAACCACGTTTTTGGAAGGCTGCTTCAAGTTCAATACTAACCTTTATCCGGTACATATACATACATATGTATATATGTATACATATTTAGTAATTTTCTTCACTTGATATTTTGCAATTTTAATTTTTGTTATAATTGGATGAATTACAAGCTAATTTTTATTCTCTCTCTTTTTTTTTTAAAATAAATAAATGTACTTTTTTTTAATGTTTATGATTATTTGTTCTTCATCTTTAAAAAAAAAAAAAGTTTGCAGACACTAAGCTCCTGTTTTATATATCCATATTTTAAAATTTGTTTGCAGTATCTTTTTTCAAGTAAAAAAATATGAATTTACTATTTGAATTGCGAGCTTGATGCTTATATTATGGAATTAATATGCAGGCCGAGAAACAGGAATTGGCTGAGCAGTTGAATCTGAATCCACGGCAGGTCGAAGTTTGGTTCCAAAACAGAAGAGCCAGGTGAGATTAATGTCTCTCTACACATTAATTTCCTAGTCCGTAGATGCTTTTTTTTTTTTTTTTTTTTTTTTTTAAATTTTTTTAAATTTTACTTAAACGAGTACAACCCTATATTTTTGTTTTTCTTTCTTTCTTTTTTGTGATTAAGGATGAAGATGAAGCAAACTGAGGAAGACTGCGAATTGTTGAGGAAATATTGTGAGAGTCTTGGCCAAGAGAACAAAAGACTCAGAAAAGAATTGCAGGAGCTTCGATCCATGACTGTCGAACCATATCGCGAACTGCATGATATCCAGTTTCCGAACACTACAAATCCTACTATATGTTTGTATTGCAAGAAGATGAGCAAATTAGGCACAAATTTTACAAACTGAATTAAGCTTCTTCTATCAACCAAGTTGTAGTATTGTGACAATTGTAATCACAAACCGAAGAATTTTTCGACAACGTACCATAAAAAGAAAACACACCCTACTCCGTCAGATCACATGGAAATCTTGTCCGAATAATAAAAAAATAGAAGCGGAATTTGATAAAAATTTGATGATTCAAAATTATGAAGCATTGATAGATTTTCTTTTTTTTTTTTTACTTTATTGCATGATTCTTTGTAAATTGTAAAATTGTTATTGATGCTATAAATCAAGTTTTGGTATGTGGACTAATTGATCATTGGACATCTTCCTGAATGGTCAGACAAAACTTTATAGTAAAATCAAATTAGGCTTTGACTTTTATTTAAGGAAAGAAGAATATGCACGGTTGGTTTTTAATTAGTACACTTTATTTCAATCTGTCAGACGCGTTGGTATTCTAAAAATGGAAAACAAACGATCACCAATCGGCAACTACAACATCAGTGAACTGCAACTGTCCAACACTTCACGGGTCGGGACAATTAGCATCAACAGATTGACGTCGGAGGCCAGCAAGGGGAAGGTGTCATTCAGGAATTTTGAGATTATTATGGACATTTTAAAGATATTTATGCTAATTTTTTTTGCTTAAAATGTAATCGTGCTAATTTTGTTTGATACATAGTTGATGATTTTAGTTGGGATTGTGATATCATTCTCAATTCTCAAATTCGATCCTTATTTTACCATTGAATCTTTTTTTTTTTTTTTTTTTTTTTTCGAGAAGCCGTTTACATTTTAAGACATCAGTTTCTAGATTTTTTTCCTCCAAATAACAGAAAAACAAAGTCAAAATTTATCCCCCAAAATGTGGTCCGACTTTTAGAAATTAAGGAGATGTGGACAAAATGTTGGACAATTATATAAAGTCTTCATGGTTCCCATTTAAAGAAAAGTCTTTATGAGTTTGGAGCTCAAAGGAAAGTTCGTGGGATTTTTAAAGTTTTGTTGTTTTCTGGTCATGAAAATGGAGTTTTCTGTCTTCACATAAAGTATATATGATATTTTCATGATCCATTTAATGGAAAGTTAAATCAAATGTGGTTTATTATCACAACTTAAAAAATTCAGATGGACAAATTACTAATATAAATTACTAATATTAAGAGTCTAAAAGACAAGTTGTCAAAGAGTGACAAGTTTGGATAATAGATTTTTTAGACATGAATTTTTCTTGATCATTGTTAATAGAAGGGTGTAAATTAAAAATTATTTTAAAGTAATGAAAACACAAGTAAATTCTCCTTTTTCTATGAAAGGTTTTCCAAGAAAAATCACGAGGGTAAGACTTTTCCTCAATGAATTTTCGACCAGTCAAATCATGAGGGTATAAAATAAAATTATTTAAAATTAATGCTGTTATTTGGCTCAACAAGTCAAATAAGCCTCCTATATCTCTCATATATTGACTATTTATATTCCAAAACTTTCTGTTTAAAATTAGTACAAAAATGTTCGCAGCTATGTGCCATGAATGCAAAAAGATACATGCTTCTAGAACCAAAAAAAAAAAAAAGTTCATTTAGTATTACGTGCTGAACTTGTTTGGTGAAAAACCAAATTGGCATAAATGAGTTCATTCCACGCATCTGGAACCCCCGGGAGACACCAATGGCTGCAATCTTGCCGCCTTTTCGAGACCTTTTTCCCCGCGGTCGAGTTCTTGCCGTAAATTGATGGGTGGCCATCCTTGCGGAAGTTGGTCAACCTTGTCACGTTCAATAGTTTCACCGGAACCCGCATGTCCCTTATCGTTTCCTCTACTATCTTCATTTTCAAAGGATAGTTATCAAGGATTGCCCCACTAAAGGCGGGTTTTGTTTCCCCATTACAGGAACCGCCTGAATCCCAATCTCCACCTCTGCATTGATGATTTAGCCAGGAATTTTTTAAGTGGGGATACGATATTAAAAATACAAAGACAATAGAATATGGAAGTTAGATGAGAAAATGCACCGGAAATGAGCGGAAGAGTATCCGCGATAGAAGACCAACTGCTTCGCCAGATTCACATTTTTGTCGATCCAATTAGCCCAGGTTTTCAAAGATCTTCTATAGGCCTCAACTGAGTCGAATTGCGGATAGACATAATCTCCCTCTCTATAGTAGTTTTTGCTATATCAAGTAACACAGAAAACAATCTCTTTAGAATTCGCTATTTGCCTGGAGATAGATAACAAAAAGAGAGTTGTTTCTTACTATAATTATACTACTCTATTTAACTCCCGAGCAAAAGGAAATAACGAAGGTGGTTTTGTACTTTTGATTTGACAAGCTAATATGAGGAAATGTATCATATTAAACTTTCTAGGATGATAGAAGCTCGATGACATACCCACGAGCAGTCTTTCCATGAGCCCACCAGTGGCCGGTATTGAAGACGAGAATGTCAGCACGCTTCCAACGAGCAGACATTTTGTCTATTCGATCTATCGAAAGAGTAGGATTTGAATTTCCCTGGCCATTAACACGGACCCCTTCCCTCACGAGGAAATGCGACCTCACGAAATCCACCGTACAGTTGTAGTCCTGCACAAGTTTTTCACAATTTAGTAGTCAGTAAGAGGTGGAAGTTCATTTTAAACACATAATTAGGAGAAAGTATTCTAACTTTTATAAAGTATTCTAACTTTTATACCTCGAATTTGAAGACATAGTAGCCTCTTCCCTTTGTTATTTTATGTCCATGAATTTCGTACATTCTACTTTTGTTATGCAGGCCCTCTTGTAAGAGACATAGGATCGACTCGAACTGGTTTCTGTTCATCGAATCTCCAACCAGCAACAGCTTTTTACCCCTTATTCTTGCCAAGAAGTCCGTTGCATTAAACCTACAAGTGAAAGATGAACACGGAGGAGACATTTATACTTACTGAGCCCAATTAATTATCACCAATCAGAGACTGAAGTAGCAATAAAATTACTAAAAAGACATGGAAAAGGGAATCCTTAAGTTATTCAAAGCCAAGACTAAAGAGCCGCACTAGATTTAAGAAAAATTAATGTCTTAAACTTACTATTTTCACTGGGATTTGAACTTTAATTTGCATAGTAGACAAGAGCTCAAGACTAGAAAATGAAAAATCAAAACTCAGTAAAACGGAACAGGCCAAAATAAAGAAAAAGTAAAACAAGATGGCCTAAAAATGAGTTGGGCTCAATAAAAACAGAGGTGGCAAGGCGGGGCTTGGGAAAAGATTTGTGCACCTAATGTCGAAACTCTAACTCAGTCCTAGTGCCCCGGGATTGCTTAGATATCTTCCTTAAATCAGCACCAACGATCTTGAGATTAACACAGATAAGATAGCATATTTCCAAAGGGCATATTAAATATCAATGCACATATGTTAGGGCAAAGTAAGTGGTAGAACCAATCCTATTGAGAACCCTGGTTCAAGGCTATTAAGATTCCTAAATTCCCATCACAGAAAACCCCTCCCCGCATAAAAAGTGGTAAAATCAATGAAGGAAACAAGCACCATTGAAGTAGGTGAATTCCATGACTTTCAGATCCTTACCTGTAAAAATCGTTGTAAGAGCTTTCAGTGCATACTAGCTCCACCGTGGTAATACACGATAAAAAAAAAAAAGAAGAATCAAACAGAATTATGGAGTCAAATGTGTATATCTCTGAGAACCATAAGATGATGCATTACAAATAAAAGTGAAGAGGAATTGGTCTATTTTTCGGACCAAAAGGAGTTGAGAAATTGATGAGTTTCCAATCCTCACAGGATAGACATAAGCATCAGTGAATTGAACTAGATGAGTTTCTGAGAAGTTGAGTTACTGCTTCTAGAATGACACCAAATGCAACTAAGAGGTTATTTCTTGTTTCTGGTTCTAACTTAATCGAATCACTTAGTTTCTTAACGAAAGAAGTAAAAGTTCCTTTAGAGAACCTTGAAAAATCTTTCGTTCTGGAAAGTTAACCATTCAATGTTGCAGACAGTTAATAAGTATTTTTTCTATCTCTCAATGAATATGTTCGATTCAATCTAGTAGCGGTGCCCTGTGACAGAGTTTAGAGGTTTACCCTCCAAAAACAAGTGATAGAAAGTTTTAAGTCATTGGAATTCTCTGATGTAGTTTCCGAGAATATTGACAGTGAAAACTATGGAATGTCTTCCCCTTTTACATGTATTTATCTCGTTTTCATCGTTATTTTTAAAAGTTTTTGTTTATGTTTATGTAAGGAGTCAGTTTGTGATCCAAAAACAGAGAGATCAAAGCTTGGAATTTAAAAGTTTCTGTTTTGGTTAACAACTCGTCTTTGTGTGCAAAGATTTGGAATATAAATTCACTTATAAGTCACACTTTTATTGTTTTGGTATCTTGGCTTTCTTTTTTTGATTCTTTTTCTTAAGATTGATATCATGGTTATTTCGTGTACAGAGAAATGCTAAATGCACTTGCGAGTGACGCCAGTGCACGATCTCGACCATTGGTTCACGTGGGCCCTCTAGTCCTGCAACAAGCTACGGTCAAGATCATGCACTCATGAGTGCATTCAACACTCCTCTTGGTGTAATTTGCAACTATACCTCAAGTTTTTGCTACACATTCAAAGCTAGATGTTCAACTTTGCTACTACTACACTACTTGGTGACACTAATTCCCAAATTAGTAAAAAACTCAAAATTCACACAACCTACATGTTCTTCTTGTTGAGGACTTAAATGTAACAAAAGAACACATAAGCACCTAACAGCAATAAGCATAAAATTAAGGACCAATAACACAAAAAAAGCCAAAAAACGAAAAAACATAAATACCTAGGAAGATCACAGGCGTGAGGCTTCCACCTCCATTTGAGATAGTCATGGTCACTTCTCCCATTTGTTTGGCAATCAAAAGCCTCATCCACATAAGGACACGACCCTGGTTTATAAATTGGGTAGTGATTTTCCTCATCTCTCACCCAAGACCCACTATACAAATCACACTCTCTCACTCTCTCTCCCCACAAATCAACCTCATTTTCAACAGAAACTCTATTTTCACGAGGTGGGTCTTCCTCATTTTTGTCTGAAACCTCGTCATTGACGATTTTGGGAGTTGTTTGAGGATTTGGAGAAATGGGTTCGTAGATCAGTGGTTCTTTTGAAGATAAAAAGGTTTGGTTTTGGTTTTGGTTTTGGGTTTGGTTTTTGGTTTGGGTTTGGTTTTGGGGGAAGAAATCTGTGGAGAGAGAGAGAGGGGGTCGGAGAGATCGTTTGGAGAAGAGGAAGAGGGTGAAGAAGAAGAGGAAGAAGAGGAAGAAGAAGAAGAAGAGAAGAGTGGTTAAAGAGAAACGACACTTGATTTGTGGTTGTGTTGTTGCCGCCATTTGATTCGGAAGTTGAGCCTGTTATGGTGTTTTCTTGTAATAAGTGTTGATTTTGAATGAAAAAAAAAAAAAGTTTAAGGTGGAAAAATTTCTGCTGAGTTTGTAGGCTTTTTAGTATTTTTTTAATAATTTATTTTTGTCGTAGATATGGGAAAAGGAATCTCTGTCATGCACTTGGATTTACTCCCACGTGCCAACATATATTTACAGTAGCAATATCACTTCTTATTATTTTATTATTTTTCTAATGATTAATGGCATTGTTAATTTGTTAGTATGTCCTTAAACTTTCGGGTGATATTTTTTTTTTCATCGTACACATAATATTTTTAATTTAATATCATATCCAATACCTTTATAATCAGACATTTATAGTTCTTTTATAGATTAATAAAACAATCCATTACTATTTTTCAAATAGTTAGAAATATAATTTAACGGTAATCATATATTTAATTTTATCTTTTGGTAAAGTTTATCTCCCACCTCTAAATTCTCGAAAAAAAAAAATGTATTTAAGTATGTGTTTGGTTCGTTGTTGGAGATGAAAATTTTAAGTTAGGGTTGATTGACTTTTTAAAAATTAGTTATAAATTTTGTTGACTTTTTAGAAAAAAAACAAAAATTGAGATAAAAAAATATAATTTAATTAGAGTTAAGCCTAAATACTAAACAAAGTCTAAATAAAAAGTTGCATCCAGCAAACTTGTATGGTTATCGAATATTAGACTTATACTAAAAATTTTCATGTCTAGAAAATTACCAATTTAATATATATGACTAATTATTTACCCTTTTTTTTTTTGTAAAAATAAATGAATTGTAAGTGGATGAATTGTGAAAAAAAAACGTTGTAATTTATTTATATCCAATAATATACACACCCTATGATTTCTTTTGAAATGGATATACACATAATATATATTTTATAATAATTTAAAAATATTGTTATTTTAGGGATATAATGTTGGCTTTAAATCTCTCGTAAAACATACATTTCCTTAATAATATTTTTGGCAAAACATTGTTCAAGTTGAACCAATGAAAAAGACCAAAGTGTCCTTGGAAGGAACATTTCTTATATTTCTAAAACTACGTTGTATACTTTAAAAAATAAATCCAAAATACGGGGTTAGTTTATAAATTTCTCATATATCTCCTTGTTCTCTCCTAAAGCAAACGAGTGAGAGAGAGAGAGAGATAGAGAGAGAGAGGGTTAGAGAGAGAAAGAAGAGGAGTTGTGCGAGTGTTGGGTTTAGGGTTTTACATTTTTCTGAAGATACTCCAGATTCGGCAGCCATGGCGAGCACCAAAGTCCAGCGGATTATGACCCAACCCATTGTACTCTTTCCTTCTCTCTCTCTACTTTCTTATTTTCTTTCTCGATTTGCTTATCAATTTTCTAACTTTTTTTCCCTGCTTGTTTTCTTGTCTGGTTCAGAACTTGATTTTCAGATTCCTCCAGAGCGTAAGTTTTTGCCTTTTGACTTTTTAGATTTTTCTTTGAATTGGGTTTTTCTTTTTCTTTTTTCTTATTCGTTTTTTTGAGCTGAATTTGGTTTTGGTTTCAGAAAGCTCGCATTCAAATTTGGCTTTTTGAGCAGCGGGATCAGAGGATCGAAGGCCGTATTATCGTAAGTTTTTTTTTTTTTAATAATTTTATTTTGGGTTTCTCTTTCTCTGTTAATTCTTTCAACTGAACTTGATTTGTATGTTTTCTAAAGAAAAAAAAAAAAAATTCTTGTGTATTTAATTAGTATTTCACACCTTACCAGTGAATTACAGGATTGTTGGATAATCAAACAAAGCTCTACTTTATCTTTGTTGTCGTTTAATTTTATGGGGGAAAAATTACATTTTTTCGTTCTCTTGTAAAATATATATATATATATATATATTTATAAAAGCATAGCAAGAGTAGATGAATTTTTCAAGGTATTCCAGCTGATCTAGTCATACAAAGCTTGTGGACAGAGTGCAGAAAAAAAAAAAATAATCGAAATGCGAGGAAGTATGGATGTACGTGATATGGGTTTTTGAATTTTTCAAGTTTGGTCCTAATTCTCTGAGTAATCCTTCAACTTTAGTTTAGGTAGTTTTAGTCACTAGACAATAATAATTTAATGGAGGTAGTAATTCTTTTCTTGGTCTCGGACGACCTTCACATTGGCTGATTAAAAAAGGCCTCCTTGTTGCAGCAATTCCCATCTTTCTAGATATCTTTCTAAATCTAGTCAAGGACGAAACTTTGGCACGCCTGATAGGCCTTCTTGATAGTCTAGTAGCCCTTTTGGAGAGGATAGCATTTCCTTTTGAATTTTCTTATTTACATCTTTTCTTTTATTTGATTAGTTCAAAACATTGGTTCTGGTTTTACATTCTTGACTTTCTACTACTTTGTTGTTTCTTCAAAGCCCTTAGAGTTTGCAGCACATAAAAGAAAGACAATATACCATTAGTACAGATGTGAAAACCACACTCTAGAAAAAACTATCGTGCCTTGTAATCCCACACTTCAACTGAAGAAAGGATCCATAGTTTTTTATTCTCTTTCATTCTAAGCCGACAGATGTCTACTCAGATGTAATTTTTCTGCTAGACTGGAACAAGTAGAAGTTCCCTTACGTATTTGATGTCTGTCCATGTTGGCGTCTGGTTTATTCAATAGAGACCTTGTTAAACTTCATGTCTTCCTCTGTTCTTTTCTTTGATCAGATCAAAAGTCGGTGGTTGTTGCTTTACATGTTTGATGCTCTGCCTATTTGTTGCTTCATTAATACCTTTTAAAGCTCTTTACTCGATAAGGTCGGTAACCTGAATGATCTGATTTGGTATCCACATTCTGTACAACTAGCATATGATAGTTTTATCAATCCATATCCGTCAAAAAACTTCAGCAAAAGACTTGTTATTAGTTTTTTAAATGTGTCATCTTTTCCTAATCTTGTTGTCTTTCTTTTTTGTGCTTTGAATACTATGGGATTTGTATGAAAAGTTCAAAATGTTGAATGTTGATTGTTTGTAACCAAGTCTTTTTTCTGCATTAGCAAAACCTTGCCTTGTAGCACTGCACTTTATTTGAAGACAGCCCACATATATTTTTATTCCCTCTCATTCTAAACTTGTAGATGTCTACTTAATTTAATTTTTCTTGTAGACCTGAACAAGTATATCTTTACTTGATTTGTACTTTTTAATGAAAATTAGAGTGGGAGGTTTGGTATAGGAATAGATTTCTAGCAGGTACCAACCTAGTTAGGATGTGGTAGTTTCCTTTATATCAATTGTCTCCTCTCTTCATCATTTAGGGGGAAAAAAGTAGAAGTTCCCTCATGTGTCTAATGAATGTCCATGTCGGGGTCTAGTCATTATCTCTCTTCAATCTCATTTATAAAATTTCCATACGAAAATTGATATCTTGATTTTTTTTTTAATTCGTTTTCTTGGTTTTACAGGGTTTTGATGAATACATGAATTTGGTTCTGGATGATGCTGAAGAAGTCAACATCAAGAAAAAGACCAGAAAATCACTGGGTAGGTGTCTTTCCCATTATTCTTTTTTTCTTGTTGACGTTTTCTCTGACCGGTTTTCTTTTCTTTTCTGTTATTTCTTCAGGAAGGATTCTTCTGAAAGGAGACAACATAACTTTGATGATGAATACGTAAGTAACAAAAAGAAAGTCTCTCATCGCCCTCCCTCTCTCTCTCTCTCTCTCTGAATGATTCTTGTTAAATCTGCAGGGGAAAGTGATGATCAAGTTCTAGCAATTGGATTGGCGTTGTTGTTCCAGTGGGCATGTATGTTGAGCTTTTTAGGGTTACCTTGCACTGTTTAAGTACATTTTGGATAGCATGTAGGATAACTCTGATTTCCCGCAAGTAGATATAAGCTGTCACATTTACTTATCTTGATTCAGTTTAATCATACATGTTATGCTTTCCGTTGCCCAGTAGTCGAATGATTTCACCTTGTGCTGTTATACATGTCATGACTAAATCGGTGTCACCATTAACCATGTCAAACTTTGCTTGCTCCGGCTTTTAAAATTATGTTGGTTAAAGAAACGTTCGATTGAATCCATGTTTTAATCGTGTTTTTTGTGCACAACATTGTAAGAATCGTGTTTCTTCAATGTTGCTATATCAAGCACCTAGAGGCCTAGAGTAACCAGGCTAGCGAATGCTAATCGGAGTTTGGACCAAAAAATGAAGCAAGAGTATGTCTTTGCATTATGAACTGTCAAAACGCTTATATTCTCTTTTAGGAGTATGCTACATTGCAACCAAAGTTTACATACAAAGTGAGAGTAAAAAAAATCGGGGCTTCTTAAACGTAGGTTTGAGGAGCCCGCTTGAAGAAATTGGCTAGAAATGAGAGCAGCGCTCAAGTTCTCTGTACTATTTGGTCGTAATGTGGCAAAAGGGCTCGGCGGTAATGAGAGCAACCGAGGTCATCTACAAGAGCAATGTTGGCCTCAAGTTTCATATAAACGTTCGAAAAGAAAAGAGGCTCGAATCCCTTGAGTGATACGCCTTGTTATGCAAGATATTCAACATACTAGGTGGCTCTAACCGTCCAATTAGAGTAAGAAATCACACTAATTAATATAATGTTTTGAATAATTAATCAATGATCTTAGAATTAAGTTGAGATGCCACAAAGCTTGCCATAAACATCGGGAAAACTGATCTATGGGAAACTCGCACCATGAGAAAAACCAAAAACGACCTATTCTCCAAGTGTTGCAAAGTTCAGCACGTTCCACGAGTACCTCATCCTACTATAGATGGAAATCATGATTCAGTTTGGTGGGTGTTTCGGTAACGAGGAGTCACTTTGAAGGGGAGAAGGGAATGGATCAGAAATGGAATCACAAGAAGGGTTCTCGATGTCCCTTTTACGCCTCCGCTCCAAGAATGCCGGTCTCATTGGTGTTCCATTCATGTTTGCGTTGCATGTCAACATGGACACAATCTGTGACATTGGGGGTCGAAGATCTGGCTGTGGTTGAAGGCACATGAAGGCAACGTGTATTGCTTGCAGAACATCCCTCTCCAAAAATCCATCCTCTCTCATTCGCGGATCTACGAGATCAAGAACCTTTGACTTCTCATAGAGTCGCCATGCCTACAATGAATAGTCAAACAACGATCAGTATGGCAACTCTTCAAAAAAATACTCATTTGTTACATACTGTGCTATTTTGAACCATCAAATTTTTATCAAATTCAATAATATATATATATTCTCTTTGAAAAATTATTATACGATATAATTATTATAACGGATAATTGACTTACATATTCTGGAAGATATTGCATCTCTGAAGGCAAACTCAGATCGGTGTTTTTCCTACAACTGATAATTTCAAGCACAAGAACTCCAAAACTATAGATATCTGCCTTTTCTGACAATTCTCCTCGGATAGCGTATTCAGGTGCTGAATAACCCCTGAAGAAGTTGGGGAAGATAATTAAGTCTCTAACCTCACTTTGCGTTAGTGTTATATTTTAGCATATCTTGAAAGTTTAAACTGTTACAAGATGGGCGAACGATAGCCTCTTCACATGTGGACCTAGACCAAACAATACGGGCCTATCGAAGAAGACATTAGGCTTACCCATGACAAATTACTAGACGGAGATCAAAACGATTCAAATTCAAGATCACCTACTTTCATTATTAATCTATCTCAAAAGATTAAGCTGTTAGACGATGGGTCAAGAATAGTACTACATTTTAATAGTACTACACTATATATATAGATTTGAAAGACTTACAAGGTACCAGCAAACGCAGTGCTAAGATAAGCTTCATCTTCAGGGAAGAACCTAGCAAGCCCAAAATCTCCAATCTTTGGCTGAAATTTGTCATCAAGAAGAATGTTGCTTGCTTTAATATCTCTATGGATGATCCTTAGGGGACAGTCTTCATGTAAGTACTGCAATCCTCTAGCAACACCTATAATTATTTGATTTCTAGTACTCCAGTTCATGAACTGATCATTATTTCCTGTGATTAGGGCAAAGGGGAAAATAGTAAGAACTTATTTGGCAGAGCTTTTCAAATGCACTTTTTAGTTTTCCATCCTTACAAAAACTACGAAAGTTCCTTTTTTTTTTTTTTTGGTAATGCGTGTTCGGATCAATTATTGTTGAATCTGATAGAAGAAGCCAAACCTACAAGTGGCTTTACTTGAAACAGCTTCGATAAAATGTGAAAAATAATTTTACAATGAGAGGAAAATCTCGTTCATCATGTTTTGACAGGCTCTTTTAAAATGTTTATCCAAATTATTCATGGCATAACATAATGTATACTAAAAAAAAAAAAAAAAGCCACACACATAGGGAAAAAAATATAAAGAGAAGCTAACATTAGTTGGAACAAGAAAGAAAAGTGTGGTTGTTGCCAGAGTTTATAGGTAATTCTACACCAGACTCTATCATAAGGCTTAGAGTTCGTATCTGTTCATCCCTAGTTCAGAAGAAGAAGAAGAAGAAATGAACGTACCATAAATGATGAGGTCCAAACTCCTGTTGGTCATGTATTCATAGACAAGAAGGCGGTGGGGTCCAACAGAGCAACAGCCAAGAAGATGAACCAAGTTCTTGTGTTGAATGCTGGTGATCATTCTCACCTCTGCAAGGAATTCAGATTCTCCTTGTTGTGATTTGTTCACTGACAATTTCTTCACTGCTATCATTATTCCATCTTCTAGTTTCCCCTGTTTATCATGCTCCATTATCAAAATACGAACTAGACAGTCCTTTAATTACTTTACTTTTACTTCAAGGATGGGGCTAACATTGTCATGAGCACACTATATATATATATATATATATATATAGAGGATCGAATCTACACCGTCTTAAATTTAAATCCCGTCTCACCCTATCCATGCCATTTTAATTAATGGTTATTGACACAGTGTTAATGTAAAATATTCGACCTTCAAGAATATTAAAAGGCAAACTCAATTTGAGCCAACATATGTGAAAGAACAATTTTATAGAGCATCGGTGGTGTTAAGCAGCACCCATTTATAAAAAATGATGTCGGTTATATTTCATGAGGTCTAAATATGGCCCACCTTTTATTTGTGGTGGTATTTACCAGACGGCATATGGTTCGCAATGGCAAATTAGCATTAGGTGATTTAGAGGATTACTACTTTTTAAAATTAAGAATTTAAATGTATAACTTAATAATTAAAGCTTGATTTTTATCAAAACGAATTATTAGGCTTCAAAAATGGTATACAATCTCATTAACATGGTCTTTAGCACCGGTTAGTGTCCAAAATTTTTCTATGCGAACGAAAATACATGACACACATCAATCTCATAGACCTAAATATATCATGCCTTTATCCAAAATTTCGTCTACTTCCAAAATTCTTTCTACATATTTGGACAACCACTATGTGTCATGTATATCTTTAAAGAAACCTCAAAAAAAAAAAAAAAAAAAAAAAGTCAAAATATGTTGCCACTTCAACATGGCAAGTCAAATGAATTATTAACATTTAAGCAATAGATTACTTAATTAATTAAGCCATAACCCACTAACTTGAAATTCATTCATGCATTTCAATATTTTTATAAAAGTAAAAAATTTTTGGAAAGCTGGGGTTTTTATATTTAAGTTATTTAAAAATTATGTTTATTTTAGGAACACATAAATAAGATTAAGCTTATTAGAGTTTAGCCAAAACAAGCTGAAAAACAAAAATAAAAGGCAAAATTAGTACCCGATAAACAGGGCCAAATCCACCTCTTCCAAGGAGATTACCAGGATGAAAGTTATTGGTTGCTTTCTTCAGTGTCTGAAAGTCAAATAAGCTTATTGTTCGGAGGTTCCCACTAAGCAGATCTGTGGATGCACCAAAAATTCAAACAGACACAAATCATTAAAATCAAATCGACATGATTTTCGGTTTTCTTAAAATATTCTTCGTAACACCGTTACTAATCATCACAATTCACCATCACATGTGTCTATCAATAAAACAAGAACTATGATTTAACAAAAAAAGATAACGACAGTTCTAATATATTACCACATACATCCAATCGTGATAAATATACCGATATGTATCTATACATATATCAACCTGGAGGCCTTCTAGCTCGTTTGACCAAATTGTTGAGGTCCGATGGTTTGATAATTTTGCAAAAGACTAATAGAAGGATCAACATTATTATAAACATGGCCATTCCTCCAAGGAAAAAGAAGAACACTGACTGAGATGCAGAGCTCATCTTGTACTCTGATCCAACACTTCACTGCATATATAAGAAAAAATTGTAGATTCATTAGTTATATAAATATAGTTGGAACCAGTTAATTAAAGACACATATAACTCAAATCAACAGACAAATATATATATATATATATATATACACACACACATACATATATTCATAATTGACAGTCCAAGAGCAGACACACACACACACATATACATATACTGCGCGCATCTGTACATATATATTTGTACATGTGTGAATATATATAATCCAAAATCAACTTATGTAATAATTCTGACATCAATCTTACTTAACCAAATCTACCGGAGATTTGCATTCTCTCACATCTTCCAGGAAACAATAATAACAATTTTTTCACATAAAGATCATGTTAATATATATATATATATACTCACTATATATATATACTCACCACCACTTCACAAATTCTGGTTCTTGATTTGAAGCCAGTACCCACACATCACTCCAGATAATTTCTGATGTAATTGAGAAAAGAAAATGAAAATTTCTCACATCATGAAGATCGGTTGGATTTGTTTATTTTTTATTTTATTTTTGCTTCCTGGTTTATACGACATATGAATAATAAAGTCCTTTCATCAACGTAGAAACCAGAGAGAATATGTAAAACTGCAGGCCAAAGAATATGTTAAGAGTTTTATAAGATCAATAAATTATTTTTTTATTCTATTATTTTATTATTCACTTTTTTGGCATTGGAAAACTTGAAGATTGGAGAGAGAAGGATATCAAAGTAGTGAGGGAGTTGAGAGCTTGAAAGATTATGAACATAGGAATAATCGATGGGAAGCGAAGCTTCCAAAGGGCTTTACCAGACTACATAAATCACTCACACACTCTCTCTACTTGCATATATATATATATATATATATATATATATTTATAAATATATATATATTTTATATAATAGGGCTGCACGAATATACCCGCAACCCGCCCCTGCCTACCTACTCCGCACCGCCAACTCATGAATGACGGGTACACATCATAGCTGCTCTTTAAATGGACAGAATTGTTTAAATCTCTCATATTGGACGAGGTGTATAGTTTGTCCAAACATGTGGCGGCTCGCATAGTATTAAAATTATTATTAAAGTTATTAATATTAATAATAATACATTACAATTATTATTATATTGATGAATTTTGGATTTTAGTTTTGATTATATGTGATGTAATAGACTTTAAAACGTATTAACTTGTGTGACATTCAAGCTTAATGAGCCAATCTATTTAGCTACCCTCTTCTATTTATGCTGTGAGCTCTAACTAACATGTTTTTTTTTTTTTTTTTTAGCTCTTGTTGACATATTGGTATCTCATCTTTTTGGAATTTTATCCTTTTATTTAATTAGAACATAGCTATACGCGTGGTTTAATGGAAATAAGGGAAAAATTTCTTGCTTTATAATTAATTGAGTTTCTGATACTTTTTTGTTTTTATTTTGACCATTTCTCATTTGGAAAAAGAGTGTAAGATTGGCTGTAAACGATAATATTTTAGGCAATATGAGTTCTTTTGAAACTTTAGTTATAATCTACTAAAAAAGTAAGTGTATATACCTAAGCTGCCCTCTAGGAAAGCCACCCAAGTCGCCTCATGGTTTGCAATTTTCACAAACCGCCATGAAAAAAATCGCCTATATCGTCTTGTGGTTGCTTAAACCGCCCGCCCTACACACATAATATAAAATGTACATGTATTTACCAGCTGCCTCTCATGTATCCTAGCCATCCAAATGGTAGTCCAACAACCGCTCCGTGACGCTTTTAGAATCTTCGACCACTGTTAGCCCATATGCCCCTATGGTCTAAATTTTCCATTTGCAAAAAGGACCCACTTAAAGTCTTTGGTTAGGTTGGTTGGACGGGTTAGACATTGTAATAAAAATAAAACCAAAAATGCAAATTTAAATAAGATCAAATGTGAGGGAAAAAAAAAAAAAATGAAATTCATGATATATTTTTTTACATAAAGTTGGCGAGATCAAATCCAGTTATATTTCTTAAGAAGTATAATAAAGCTAATCCGAGCCCTAGATTGCATGCCTCTTATTCATTTTTTCCCATGGTTCAGAATTAAGATATGTTGCAGAATTGAACAAGAATGTACAAGTCAGATTATTTTCAAGAGTCTTGCTAGCTAAAAATAATTTACAAGTTTAAAATTCCACATGGAAAATTTTGTAGCAGGCACAAAAAAAAAAAAAAAAAAAAAAAAAAAAAAAAAACCATATTGGTAAATTGTACTATCAGATTCTTATCATATCCTGTTAAATTGGAATATTGTTTGTCTTATACGACTTTGACATGATAAATGGCTAAAAATTACATAACATTGACATGGTTTACTAAAGAATTTTTCTAAGGATCATATCTTGATCATCTTTAATTCCACACATATCCACACATAACGTTATTTAAACAGAGAATGAGTTCTAATTAATATGAAATAGTCACTGAGTAATAGGTTAGAATATTTTGTGATTCATTTGAAAAAATTAAAAACCCTTCTTTTTTTTTTTTGGGTATATATTGAAAGTAAGCACACAATTGGTAATTTTGATCATATTTTGTTTTAATAAAAACTGACGCACTCTTATTTTCTTTACTCATCGTTATTTTTTCTAGACTCTTATGCTTACATTGATTGAGATTATTACATGCATATGAAACTCTCATGATGTCTAATAAATACTAAAATAATGGACCTTTCATTTTTTGTAATAAGAAAATAAATATTAGGATATATATTTATATATAAAAAAATATTTTGAGGTTTAGAAGCAATTGGAAACAAATGCTTTGAAATCATTATATAGTTTTTGGATCCCTTCAAGTTTACATCCTAGCCTATGTGGGACTGTACTATATATATATATATATATTTAATTTGCTAAAAGCCTAACATCCAAAATATAAAGTTTAACTAAGAGCTCCTTAAATTATTCACCCAATAGGATTTTCTTTATCGTTTTAAGTATGGATAAGAAACACAAGCTCATATTTATATAATCCATATTCTTTAGTTAAAGGAAGAATTAAAAAATATATATGTGTGTGTGTATCATTCATGCAGTTGGCTTTTCCCTTCTTAGTTTGTCTTACTTTAACAGCTGTTTGACTTGTTCCTTTAATTGAGTTGGTCAAATCAACTTTTGGCCCTAAACCAATTGGAGATGACATTAATCCAAACAGCTTCAGTAGGAAAAGGGAGAGCCAACGGAGAAAAGAAAAAAGTGGAGACTGATTATATAATCACAACTATTTGCAACTTAATTTACTCTGTATATATATATATATATATAATAACTGTTTGCAAATTATTTATATTATTTATACACAGGATCATGTACAATATTAGTCAAACAACGATTGTGCTAATTAAGACACAATTAATTAGGTGGTCAAATTAATTGAAATGTGTTAGTAATCTCTGATGTCAATAGAGGTTAGAATTTTTGACGTCCTTAGCTTTACACTACATGAGATCTAAGAAATTTTCTATAAACATAGTTGAGATAACGTGAGATAATTGCAAGGTATTTTGAAGGTTGTATCAAAGAGAGTTCATGAAATTGATATATACACAAACTTTTACATTTTTTTTATCATTGGTATTTTTACACCTTCATCTCAGTGATTATCGAGATGAATTCACTTGTTGTACCGATGAGATGACAAGAATTTTGATTTCAAATATTTAATAACTGATAGACCATAGATTTTGATATAATATTTCGACCAAATACTAGACATTACATGCATTATTGTTCGAGCCTGAAACCTAATAAAAAATGAAGATATTAAATAAGATAATTTTATTACCATATTACCCCACTGATGGTTACAATTAAACTTCAAACCTTGAAGCATCGAAGTTCTTGGATGTATAATAATAACCAAATGATACTCTTTCAAGAGTTTCATGGTTGAGCTCTCATACACGAATCCCGATTAGCTTCTTCCACCTGTCCACTTTGACCTTTTCCCTCTCTGCATTATGTCCCCATACCCCACATACATGCACGCATGCTTTCAACTAAATAAATTCTCTCTCTCTCTCTCTCTCTCAAACACACAGAAAAGGAAATATATAGAGAAATAGATTAAATAATAACATATAAACATACATTTGAAAAAGGCCAAAATAACTTATCCTAATAAAAACATGTAGCTTTAAATCACAAAGACAAAAAAGGATCTGATCTATCTGTATGAAAAAGAAAGTTGTTTTTTTTTTTTTTTGTGTGTTTTTTTTTTTACTATGTCAAACCAAAAAAAAAAAAAAAAAAAAAAAGGAAAAAAGGTAAAAAACTGAGAAATTCAATGCAGGCTGGCACAGAAGATGCAGCCGCTACAGTCTCGCCAATAAATTATAGTACTTTTCAGAATGGAGAAATTAATTCTCTCCTGATACAAACTTAAAAGCATTTCCCATTCCAGGTAATTTTTTTGTAATTTTCTTTTGTTGTATCCAAACAATCTTGCTGGCAAATCACACGTACTTCATTTGTTTGTTTTCTCCTCCTAATAAGATATGGAAAAAGAAGTGCACCAACCAAATCGACCTGAAATACCAAATATGAAAAAAAAAAAAAAAAGGTATACGATTATTATTAGCAGTTATAAACGTATAAGATTATTATTAATTTCACCTTTCAAACCACAAAAAAAAAAAAAAAAAAAAAAAGAAGAGAAAAGAGTAACACATAACAACACAAGCTAGTTTCAAAACTTATACGTTCAAAGTTCTTTCCACATTGAGAGTGAAAGGATTTTACCTGATTTAACACCGATAGGAAAACCGAAATAATAATCAAGGTGGTTTTACGTGATTTAAGGAGATCAAAAGGGTTCATTTTCTTTTCTTCTCAAAGATATGTAAACTCAGATAGATCCAAAAAAAAAAAAAATAATAATAATAAAGAAGGAAAAAGAAAAACAAAACGAAGAGGGACAAATAGTAAAGGAGAAAAAAACATTTATATAATTAACAAATAGAAAATGCATATAAATACAAAAAAAAAAAAAAAGAAGAATGAGAAGTTATATATATACATACATATATATAGATATTTACCTCATAAAAAGGAGTATAATGAAGAACATCAAGCTCTCTTCATGAATCTTCATAACTCTTTGAACTCTACTTGTTGTGCAAGGGATTGGAGCCAGTTGGAACAACCCTTTTGTCTTCAGATAATATTGCAGAAGAAGAACTAGAATTACTAGTAGTACTGTTGATATTTCTAAAGTTGGTTTTGAAATGATTTGAACTAATATTATAGCCATCATGAGTGAGAAAACTCAGCCTTAATCTCACTGCATTTTTAGACCCAAACCCACAAGCCAAGAACAAGAGGCAAACGACAAAGGTAAACTCAGTTAATCTCATTGTAATGATTGACACAAAAAAAACTCAAAAAACAATATATATGTGTGTGTATATATAGATATTGAGGTTATATATACATACACGAAAAGAACAAGGACAAATGAGGAAGACCCAGATGAGGATAAAATGGGAAAGCGACCTCTGAGAGAAGGGAAGATCAAGACTTGATGAAGAGTAAAGAAGGAAAAAGAGATGTTGGGGGGTTCTTAGTGGGTGGTGGTGGGTATAGGCAGAGGAGGGCACATTAAATTGATTTTTACCATAACAACAATAACAATTTGTGGTCTCGGATGTAGTAAAATTATGTTACCCTGATACGTCCACATCTGTTTGAGCAGAATCTCCCACCAAACCTCATTAAATGCTCCGAAAAATTCATTGGGAAATCATGACAAAAATTGAACAGGAAAGTATATATATATATATACACATATATATATGAATGGTTTTGTATCATGTGGATGGATATATCTGATAGTTGTAATTTTAAAGTTATAACAACTGGTTGATTTATATGTAATATTTTATTTAAAATTTTGTAATACAATACTATTTAGATATTTGTGTAAAAAACAAGATATTCCACAAAATATTAAATTAAAAACAACTTGTTATTGCAATATCCACTTATACTTCGATGAAAAGAAGCATATATTATATTATAACCACATATATGATCTAACTAGCGAAGAGATCAATAATACTAGCGTGGGGAATTTGATATAAAGGATGAGTTGATAAGTGAGAGTTAACTTAATTGGTATATTCTAGAACTATAAATATGAACTGGGCTAGACGGGTTGGTCCTTGGCTTGTTTGAACCTTCTCATGCCTGATCGGTACTAGGCCAACAGATTGGCGCGGCCTATATAGTCATTTTTAATTTTTTTTTAATGCACCTCCTTTTCCTTCATTTGCGTAGGCGCACTTCCTTATGTGGACTAACCCGGCCTGACCTGTATTTTCCTTTTCCATATGTATATATTGGGTTGGACGGTCTATATTTTTAGCTCTAATATGTTTTAGTTATCTTTTTTTGAAAAAAATAATCTAGTTCATTTTAATATCAGCTATTCACTCTCGTCATTCATTATTATTCTTAAAAAAAAAAAAAAAAAAGTAACAGGGGAGGAGACTAGGATAGCTATAACATGTGTTGAAGGAACCTTTTAAATTAATTAGTAATGGGAGTTTCTATAGTATAAAGCAACTTTTGTATTTTACTACAGAATCAATCAATATTTTGAAAGGTTTGAATTCATTTGGTTCACAATTAAAACACCAAATATGATAGATATGTACGATATGAATTTTCATTAAAGTTGAGCCCTAAAAAAAAGGAGAAAAAAAAATTAAAAGAACAAATTAAAAATCTGAATGATCATGAATTGTGTGTGTGTGTGTTTTTTATTTTTTATTTTTTATTTTTATTTTTAATTTAATTATGTTTTCTGTACGTTACAAAATGTGGACATTCATTTTTTTTTTTTTTTTTGAAAAGAAAAAACTTCGAGCTGAGAAGAGATTTGAACTCCAAATTACTTAAATGTTAAGAGTTACGCTTTAGAAGAAGCCCACGACTAGCTAGGTTAACATTCTTTTCGCTAGCTAACTTTCCTCAATAGCTAGCTATGCTACCCTAAACAGAGGTAAATATATATATATATATATGTGTGTGTGTGTGTTTGTGTGTATACAATACTTCATTCTCTTCTCTTAGAGGCGAAGAGCTCTATGTATATGTATATATGTATATATAACTTTCTTCAATGGAGCCTCTTCACGTGCTCTTAGCCATGCAGTAGAAGGCAATCTATACAATAGAAAAAGGCTGATCACAGTCAGAAAAAGGAAACTGCAAAGGTCGAAATTTGTTATAGAGGAAACATATATATGTATATTGGTCAATATATATATATAAATATTTAGGGTTGTAGGGTTTTGACCAGACGACACGATGGCTGTATCTTGCTTGTAAAGGACGTTCATGATGCTAAAAGAAATTAAAGAAAAGTAAAAGGGGGCTGTGTGATTGAAGAATGATGGTAATGTATTGGAGAATGGAAGTTTTCAATTAATATATATATATTAATTACTAGCTGCATCTGTATGGGCTTTTTCATTGGTTTCTTCCTTAATATGCAATTAATGCCGACGAAGACGCCGTTGAGGCTTCAGTAAAGTGGGTATCCATTTTTACTGTTTCACTTGAATGTGTGTATATATATATATATATATATATATACATACACATGAGCTCTTGCACTCTATAATTTTTTTTATCATAATAATTAGTTGATTTTAACTTAATTTTTTAGTGATATTTATCATTTACATTAATTATTTTAAACAATTAATTTTATAAAATTCGAAATTAAAAATTATATGTAAATCAATTAGTTATTATAAGATACAAAATAAAACGTTACAATTACCATTTTTGTTCGGTTTGTCAGGAGAGCATTCTTATAAATATATATTTTTCGTTTTTGTTTATAGATTTGGAAGTCGTGGATTTGGATACTAAATTGCAATATTCAATTTTGGAGGTGGATTTATTGTTGGACGAAGCCTATAGTCTCTACACAAGTGTTAGTGGTAAATTTCCTCAATACGGTGAAAATGAGAAGAAAAATAAATGCTTATTGGAAGTGAAAATCTGATAATGCTCAAATAGGTGACTGAGATGGAGGAAAATTATCAAAAGTTGTGGAGAGAGAAATATATATATTTTTAAATGGTTTGGCTATTAATTAATAGTCTATATCCAGTACTAATCACTTGTATTAATGGTTAAAAATACATACTTTTTCTTTTTTTTTCCATTCGTCATATTTTACTGATAGAATCGATTTTAGTCGAGAGTTGTTTCTCTTGTATGACAAGGTTTTTCGTTTTCAATATTAGCATTTGTATTAGCATTTGTATCCCATTTTAATTTGAATGATCATTCTCCTTTCAAAAAATTAAAAAATAAAAGTAGTCAAATATTCTTCTCCCAGAAGAAAAATGAGGGAGAGGGAGAAAAAATTACACATTAAAACATTATTTGTTGAGATTTATTACTTGATTATTTAATTATCTTTGTGATTTCTCTCTGTTTTAAAAATCATATAAAACTATACATATCAAATTAGCTTGATTATAAGACTTGATTTTAAGTTTCCTAATTGTAAGTCATCTTTATATAATCATCTACAATTCATTATTAAGTGTGAATGAGAAAATACTTTTTCCTATTTTTTAAATTGGTATCATATATAGAATTAATGCTTGTTTTCATACCACATTACAATTTGGGATTAAAGCCCGTACTTATAAAGGCGATTGTAGCATCCGGTGGCTACAAAATAAGCTCAGTTCTTATGAGATTGTTTCTAATGATCCCAACGAACACATATTTTTTTTTTTTTCCTAGTTTAGTTTGGGAGTTAATATTAGCATTCTTAACAATCAAATAGGCGAATATTGATAGTCCCACATCGGTTGTTAATGGACTGTAATGGACTGTAGTTAGTCTCTAGCCTATTACAAACTTTGTCTAATTCCTATGTCAACATCCAAAAATCTTGCATTTTACATTAATAAAATGTCTGAAGATATTTTCTCTCAATTATATATTGTGGGTATTTTCAATTATATCAAAATTTTAAAATGACGACTCTAGTCTAACTAATTTCGAGAAATATACAGTTTCCTTTTTATGAAGCCTTCTGTTGTGCTATATACTATATACTATTATGATTAACGTTTTCTCCAAATGAGTCTGTCACAGAGCGGATTTCTGTTTTTTTTTTTTTTTTTTTTTTTTTTTTTTTTTTTTTTTTTTGTGGCATTTTTCACATAAAAAGAAATAACTGGGCTTATGTAAACTTTTCTAAATAGTGAATAATTTATATAGAAACCGAGATAAGACACAATTAGAAAAACTTGTTATAAGAGGATGATGCCATGTATGATCGATCACATTTGCCATAAATCCAGGCTACCAACTCAAAAAGTTATTTCAAATTTTGACTCACAAAATATGCTTTAGAAAGTTTTATGTTGTCCCCTTAATCTATGTGAATTAACTTGTGATAATAACAACTACACTTTGTCAAGTGACCAACAGCAAATGAGGGAAAAAAAGACAGTCCACCAAACAGGACACTTTCGAGATTTCACATGTGCCGCACCATCCATCATAAGACCTAATTTAGAGAGCAGGGAAGTCAGATAAGCGATAAAGCTTAATTCCATGCAAAAATAGCTAACACGCCCTATCTCATTCGGTCTCAGATTCGCAACTATGCCTTGAAGCAGCCAAAACCATCTCCACCACTATCTCGGAATCATTGCCCTGGGCGAAAACACAAGACCGAGAGCCCGACGACATGCCTAAAGAAGGTGCTAGGGCTCCAAACTGAACGCTGCTTTTTCTTTTCTCACTCTCACTTCTCTCTTGAGCTGGATCAAAACAATTACAATTCACCTGATGTTACGATCCGAACATGATAGAATAAACATTGATACTTGTAGCAAAACTGAATCTAAAATGAATTAAGAAGGATTATACTTTTGATTTGTTGTGAAATATTAAAACCATATGCCTCAATAATGTTAATAATAATAATAATAATAATAATAAAACTGTCATTCATCCCATCCCGTGGGCTTGACTGGCTACATCCGTGGGCTCTAATTAGGCCCTTCTCTCTCACTTTTGGGCCTTGGCCTCCCTTCTTGTCAGCTTACCATGAGCACATGGAACCTCTTTGATTTTAAAAAAGAGTTATCCAACCCAATGATTTAAAAAAGTTGTGCCAAACACGGGATTAAGAACTCATATCTATCAGGTACGTTAGTATTACATTAAGAAAAGTTAAAGTTTTGTATGTAATTATCTTTATTAAAGACTTTAGATTTATTTATATTTATTGTAATTTAGAATAAGTCTTGATTTTAATAGATTTGTAAGTATTAGGAAACTTATTTGATTGTATACATTGTAACTTATTTTAATATGAGAGCCAATTTATAATGTTTTTTACTAATAAATTCATTGTTCTTAGTCCGTGAACCTAAGCACATCTACGTTAAACATCCTTATGCTCTTCTTCTTCTCTTATTACTTTTATTAGTTTCTTATTTAATTTTCTATTAATATCCTAATCCAGTGCTTTATCCTTCCTAATCCTGTGAACCAAACAGGCTATTTGTTATTATAGTTTTGCATTAGTGCTTTCAACATTATAAAATAATTGCATGATATACAGTGATGATCTTCAAGTAAGTAAACTACAAATATTCCAGATATAGAAACCAGAAACTACATACCTATTTTGTTAAGTACATGAGTTCATTTATATATATGTATATATACATATTATATATAAGCATCATAAGTAAGGTCTTTAAGACTCTATATATATATATATATATATATATATATAGGTTAAGACAGTTTCCAAGCTTTCCCTCCTTTCATAGAGTATTTCTTTAGCCTTCCAAAAAACATTACAAGAATTAAGATAAACTTTCCCTCAGGACTCCACCTCCCTGCAAACCCATACCACTTGTCTATACAATCACCCTCTTGATTCAATCTTCTTTTACAGCTATATCCCGTTGAGAAGCCAACGTTCCCATATGCACTGAAAAATAAATATATGAATAAATAAATAAAATAAATTGATTTGCGGTTAAAATAAATTGATATGCACTCCAATATGAAAGTTGTGAGAATGTGAAATTCTCCAAAAATGTTCTCTTTCTTCCACTAGTACTATTGCCATTTATTGAAACCTTCTCTTGATCATACTTCATTGGTAGGAATGAAGTATATGGTGGGAGATACCTATAAAGAAATTGAATTTTGATCATTATCATGCTTTAATACACCATTCTCCTTTTTATATTAAAGATGTCAAAATACTTATAACAAAGTATATATAACAACTAGAGAAATACTTAAACAATCATGACATAAATTAAAAATTATTATTCGCAGTACTTATAACAAATTAACTTAATTGTAGTAAATTCAGACGATTGTATTTGATTTATGAAAGATCAAAACAATTACAACTTTTCAATGATGTTCATATGAAATTTTTAAAATTTAAATACTAGTATAAGCCAACAAAAATTTTATTAAACCAAATACAGTATAACATATATGATATATATATATATATATATAAATTTATATAGCTACGACTATCTTTAGAAAATAGTTTCCAATGACTTTCTTCGGCTTCTTCTTCTTCTTCTTCTTCTTCTTCTTTTTTTTTTTTTTTTTTTTTTTTTTTCCAAAATGAGAATACATTTCAATTTAAGAAAATGCCACCATCAAGATTAATCCATATGATCTCAAACTACAGAAAAACCATTCCAGGCAAAAAAAAAAAAAAAAAAAAAAAAAAACCAATAAACAAATTGATTTCACCCGCTAGATGCTCGTTTTAATAATTAATTTATTTAAAATTTTTAAACCACACAAGCGAGTGAGCCCGGATAGACGAATTAGAAACCACAAAATATATATATATATATATATATATCATATATACTATATATAGACCAATATCTTATGAGCTAGTGCCAAGGAACCTCCTTTTGAATTGTCATAAAAAAAAATATACATTAGTGGAGTTAAAAGAACAAATACCAAATCTTACTTTTATGAAACTTACTATTAATAACCTTTCTGGTCTCGATATGATTCTCAAGAATATTATAAAAATTTTCAAAGCACCGGAATAACGAATTTTATGAATACAAACCCACAATTCTGGAACAAAATACCAAAACCAGCTAATCATAACGGTTGTTCCTTTCAATTCTCTTGATGACCCTTTTTGAAGTCCTATATTTATAATAATAATGACAATAATAATAATAGTATTAATAAAACTGTAATTCATCCCATCCCGTGGGCTTGACTGACTACATCCGTGGGCTCTAATTAGGCCCTTCTCTCTCACTTTTGGGCCTTGGCCTCCCTTCTTGTCAGCTTTTCATGAGCATGTGGAACCTCTTTGACTCGTTTTGCCACGATCAAAGTGAAATGTAGAAGTACTTTGTAAACATAACCAAATGCGAAAGCCTTATTTCCATAGTGACTTCTCAAAACTTTTGTTTTGTGAACTCATTACAGTAAATTTTTCTTTAACACTGCAGGCCATACCGAGACGTTCAGTATTCAAATAAATCTTTTTGTAAGAGAAGGTGTACCTGTGGAAGGCACCCCGATGCTCAAATTTGACAACCAGTTCTTGGAAGAGAAGAAGAAAAAGACATAGTTATAGTGAACAGAATTTTATTATTATTATTATTATTATTATTGTTTTGTGAAAGGACATAGATCTCTTCAATTAGAGCCAAGTACTCTATTTATAGTACTGGTTTCTTCCCATAGTTACCTTTTGTTATGAGTTGTGTGTTTATTTTGAGGGTTAATTTCAAAAATAGCATCCCTCAGAAAAATATTATTAATATTAGTACCACTTTTTTGGACATTCGCATAGAGCACCGCCACATCAGAAGATTCAATGAATGTGGGGCCCACACTTTGCTGTGTGAGTCAAAAGTTTGAAACTGGCCTTCTTCTCTTACTACCCAAATTTCATGAAAGCCTTTCAAGATTCAATCTTTGAATCTATTAGAGAGAGAAAGAGTGAGATCAAGAAAGGAGAGAGAACGAGATCAAGGGAAGAGAGAGAAAGAGTGAAATCTAGAGAGGAGAAAGAAACAGAGTGATAGCCATTAAAACGTCCACAAAGTCTGAAAACTGGCAAAAATCGTCATCATTGTCACTATAAATAGAAGAAGAATAGGTAAGAGAGAAGAATAGGAGTAACCCACGAAACTCGTGAAAAATCCATGACCCCCAGAAAAGAGGTCTCAACTGTTGATGATGGCTTTATCTAAGAAGGAGGAGCCCGGCATATAGTTGATGGCAGCGGTTGAGAAAAAAAAAAAAAACACACACACACAAATAAAGATGGCCCTAGATTAATGGAAAAGAAGGAGGAAGATAGAAAGCAAAAGAAGGAGATTGCAAAAACGATTAAGCCAAACTCAGAAGACACTATTAAAGAGGTAAAAAAAAAAAAAGTTTACATTTTTTTTATTATGATGTGTGTGGTTTTGCTTGGGTTTTGTTATAAATTTTTATGGGTCTTGTTTTTGTTTACTTGTTGGAATTAAGATGTTTGGCTTTGTTTGGGATAATGGTGATTTGTTTTCCATCGATGAAAACAAAGTTCTATTGATGTCATTTAGTAATTTTTTGATGACCAATATTCATAGCTATACTGATTGTGTCTCTGGTGGTGTTGAGTTGTCCTATTTGGCACATAAATTTTATAATGATCAAGGTCATTTCAATAATGACTGTATATATGATGAAACTTACACTTGTTTGGCTATTAGTAATTTCTATGATGACTAGAGGTCATTTTTATATTGATTTTGTGCAATAGTGTTGATTTGTCCCTGTATGGTTATTAATAATTTTTATATTCATCGTAGGTCATTGCTCTAATGATTTTGTGTCTAATGGTGTTGATTTACTGTATTTTGCATTTTTAATGGACATTTCGTAAAAATGTGCATTTTTAATTTAAAAAAAAAAACGGGTTTCTTTTTTTATAGATTAGATAAATTTTTTTTTTGCATTTTTTTATGTATTCTTGAAGAAATTCTACATTTCTAATTGATTTGTTGAAAAAAGTTTGCATCAAAAACCTAAAAGTTTGTGTTTTTATTTGATTTTGTGATATAAACTAAAAGTTTGTTGGTTTGGTATTTGGATATTGAGTCCGAGAAAACGTAAGGAAAATTGAATGTATTGGTTGCCGAAGGTGTTTGGGTTTGTGTTGATATTTGGTTATTGTTGTTGATATTGAAAATGTGGTTATGTGGTTATATGGTTATTTATCTGAATGCATGTTGTAATTTCATCCATAGGTCATTTTTATAATAACTTACCGGTCATTAATTTAATTACTCAGAGTTCAGATATTACCTATTGGTAATTTTTATCATGACTTGTTGTATGATACTATTACTACGGGTCCAATTTATGCGACGTGTCCTGGATACTGAAATTATCTACGCGAAGATAAATATTTTCGTCAACATTGGGGAGACTACAAAAAATTTGAAAAAGTGGTTGTCATATCATTAGTAATGAGAAGGTTATAATGTAATTGACCGATTGATCATTATGAAAATGACTTTTTGAGTTAAAAATTACTTCCACATGTCAATTGTTCTAAAACATTAATTTTCAAGTTATAAATAACGTATGACAACTCCAATTTGTGCGTTTTAAATCTCCATTTGTTACAGCAACACATGGAGCAAATAGCATAGGTCATTATGCAAATGACTCAATGATCACTATAATAATTACATACGGTCACTACTAAACCTGACATTGTATTTCGGTCGAATGTCAAACATTTTTCTTGACATTACAGGTGATTCATGGTGTCTCGCTATTATGTTATTCAAAACTGTTATTAACACCCACTAGTAAAAATTGTTGATTTGACGACGGTTACTAACTGTCGTCTAAAGTTAACATGATGGTTAGACAACTCTCGTCTAATCCACCATCGTGGAAAGGTTAAAGATACCACGACGGTTAATAAACCGTCGTCTAAAGTTAACATGATGGTTAGACAACTCTCGTCTAATCCACCATCGTGGAAAGGTTTACGATACCACGACGGTTAATAAACCATCGTAGTTAGGCGATATTCCACGAGATGGAGAAATAAGACAGTAAAAGTTGCTAATATGAGAACTTTACACGACGATTTTTGTAAAAACGTCGTGTAAAGTTTAGGATAATTTACATGACGGTTTATTAATACACCGTCGTGTAAAGTTCAACATGAATTAAAAAAAATTCACATTTTTTGATGATTTCCCACAGACGACTTAACTCGTGTGTTATCTAATACACGACCCAGAATATGATTGACAAAATAACAGCTATATTATATCAATATAAAAATACCATCCACTATATTACAGGTTTACAAATCATATTTAATGAATTGCATTACAAATTTAGACCATTCTCCCTTAATCAAATCCATATCATCACAGGGTTTTGCTTTCAAGTAAGTCTAATCCATTAGCGTTGGAGACTATGTCCCTCATAACACCTAAAACAAAAAAACTACATTCAACACCACCCACTTGGCTAATACAAGGATGATTCGAGATTTTTATTTTAGTCTTGTCTCTTTTTAATCCCTTATCCAGCTATAAGCTTCCAATCCATTAGGGCCCTAGCAAGTTTGCAAATTTCAAAATAATTAAGATGAATACCATTTAGATTAAATCAAAATTTAACATATGAAAATTTACTTACATATTCATTAGATTAGTAAAATCATCTCGTTTCTTATCCCAAAGAAAACCAAAATAAAGGACTAGGTCCTCCCATGGGTCAATAACTCCTAAAACCCAATGTCACCCCCTATTATGTGGTACGAGATAAAGTCGCCCTTTTGGTGCGTTACGCAAAAAGGCGACAAGAACATCGGTTCGCTCTCTAAGGCCAACATCTAGAGTATCTGTTCTAACCGGTGAGATCAGTGTTGGAGACATAAACACAAACTTTTCAGCTCGCCCGTTAGCGACACATAATTCCGCCAACAAATTTGAACTTTCCTTAGGTCTCTTGTAATAACCGAAATTTTTTTTATGGACTCATGATTTCCCTATATATAATGAAATTTAAGTCTGTGCTATATGTTTATGTGATGTTTCATGAAAATTTTGAATATTAATGTGAAATTCATAATTTTATCAGTATATGTTTGAGTTCTCGATTAATTAGCTACGAGACTCAATAGTAGTTTGCTTAGTCACGCAGGAAGCCTTTTAAGGAAAAAGGCATAACAAAATTATGATTTCATGTCGGTCAAAATTTGACCAAAAAAAGTCAAAGGTATGAATATGACGATATTGCAGTATAACAAGCAGTATAGGAATTGTACTGCGAAAAACTGTCATCACAAATTAAACAATAGTAATAAGGGTCAAGACCACTATAAAAAAATCAAGCACATTATTTAGGACAATGAGGGATTTTTGAAATTAAGTGGATAATTATACATGAATTGGAAGCCAAGTGGCTCTACCCCAGCCGGCCACCTCACAGGGACTAAAGTGCAAATATTTTGCCCTTAGAGACCAAAGTGTAATTTTAAGAAATATTGAGGTAAGCATGATGTTAGCATGATGAGGTAAGCATGATGATGTAAGCATGATGAGGTAAGCATGATGTAAGCAAGTGACTTGACCTCCAAGGAACCACCATGGCCGGCCACATCAAGGGGGGTGTGAGCAATATTTTTCTCTTAAGGGCTATTATGCAATTTTTGGATTAAAAATAAATCCAAAAAAAAAATAATTATCACCTATAAATAGGTGATTGGGGGGGGGGGGGGTTCATTTTGCTTCACATTATGTGAAAATACCTCAAAACTATGCCAAAATTTCTCATCACCCTCTCCTCCCCTTAGAAGCCGAGCCCTAGAGAAAAGGGAAAAAAAAAAGGAAAGAGAAAAAGAGAAAGAGAAGTGGTGGGCGGAAATTTTGGAGAACACCAAAGCTAGAGGGAAGCCGGAATTAGTAGAAAGCAAGGGGGAAAAAGATTGGACCCAAACCTAGCACCAACTTTTGTTGATTAAGGTAATCCTCCTTGGTTCCCTAAGCTTTTCAAATTAAGCTTTGATTGGAGATTTATATGTATTTCCAATGTTGGATTGTAAGAGGATAAGCTCAATTTATTTCCTTATGCCCTAGTTTAGATTTTTAGATTTGTCCTTGATTAGATATTAGGTAGTTTTGATTTATGATGTTATGCATGATTTTGTTGTTATGGTTGAATGATCTTAGGGTTTGCATGAACGTTTTTATGATGTTAGTTGTATGTCCCCATGTGCCTAAGAAGTTGTATAGATATGCAAACCAAGTTACAAACCCTAACTTGGTGTAAGAACACCACAAGGGTTATATGTGTAAGCATGGATGTATGTCGATGAGAATTTACGTTAGAAAGCACTGCATGTTTATCATAGGCTCACGGTTACGACCGTTTGAGGTAGTGTGCACGTAGAAATTTCGTAAAAACGGATTTAAGGAAAAACTGCCAGTTTCAGGTAAAACTGGACAGTTTATTGGAAAGGTGATTTTGAGGCCTTTAAAGGCCGAATTTGGAAAAACTTAAAACATAAAAGTTGCAGAGAATGGAAATTCCTAAGGGGCAACTTGGACAGTTTTCAAAAATAAGGCCTTAATGTTCTTTGTTTTTACAAAATCTGAACATGGTTTTGCCCAGACTTCATGCACGGTCAGGCAGGTTCAACAAGGGAAATGAGTAGGTTAGAGGCCGAATTGAGTTTTGAGTAAAACATAAAAGTTGTAGGGTTTTTCTAGATCTAAAATTTTTGTGAAGAAAAATTTTTCAGATTCAACACATATTTTTAAATAAAATTGTATTTCTAAAACTGTGCAGGAAACAGGAAATTCCTGCACAGGATTTTCCATAACGGTGCAGGAAAAGGACATTCCTGCACATACACTGATAAATTAGCAGAGGGAAACTGTTCCAAAGGTAGTTTCCAACACTTAACAATTTTTACTATCCCTTCTCGAAGAGTTACAATTGAACAACGATTTTTGTACACAAAGAAAAATGAGTATATGGACCACAAGTTGTCTTAATAACTTGGTAACAAAATGATGACCAACGGTAACCGAGTAGGACACCCAAGTTACTGGATTGGGCCCAGAGCCCAAGGTTACCTATAGTAACCCGATAGGATATAAGTTAGGAATTTGGGTTTTAGTAACCCAGTAAGTTGTCATAAGCATGTGTGGGGGACATATAACTAAGTTTTCTCAGGGATGTTGGTTAGTTTACCAACATTTTATGATTATGATTTATAGGATCCTTACCCTATGTCCTTTTATATAGCAGGAAGTAACATGCTGTGGCAACTTGATTTGGAGCAACAAAACTTAAGACATAGCAAACCAGGTAAGCATAAACCTCACCTACAGTATGGAAATAGTAAACTATTTTTAAGTATATGACATATTTTCATGTATGTCATGTTATGCTATATCAGTTATGTTATGCTATGTCAAGTCATGTTATGCTATGTCAAGTCATTTCATGCCATGTCAAGTTATGTTATGACATGTCAAGTCATGTTATGCCATGTTATGATATGTTAAGTCATGATATGCCAAGCCATGCCATAATGTATGATTATGTCATGTTGTAATAAATAAACATGCCACAAGTTATTTTATGCTATTCATCTTTAAGTCATGCCATGTCTATGTATCACATGCATCATGACTAATAAGATCACAGCTAAAGATTCTTAGTCTTGAAAGATACAAGGCTAAGACTAAACCAAGACAAGTAAGGTGCCGTACCAACCTCCCGCCAGATCGTGGAGGATACATGTTTCAAGTTCAAGTTTATGATTATCAACCTCCCGTTGATGCGGGAGGGTATAATCAACCTTCCGCCAGATCGTGAAGGGTTATGTTTATGATTCCCAAAATTGTTAGGGACCTTGCAAACCTTAAGTTTCTGTGGATTGCACGCTTTTGGTACGTACACAAGGGGCCCACATGTTAAGCAAGATAATAAGTTCAAGTCAATACTTGATCATAAAATATTCATAAATGAACATAATTGGTTCATGTATAAGTTGTACGATACTTGTTACGTTTTGTGAGATTATGTTTGTACTTTCTAGGTGAAAGCTCATCAGTATATTTCATATTGTAGGTAAAAAGCCTGCAGCTTAATTGGTGGGCCATGTGAACGATGCGGTGAGTGAAGGGCGGTGTGGGATACCACTACACAAGTCTTCCGCAAGCTCTTTTGAGTTGATATGTATATAAATTATGATATAAAAAAAAAGTATGAGGGTTTAAAGACTTGAGTGAATTGTAAGGAATATGTATGTCTTTTTATTCCAGTATGTATGTTCGGGAAGTGTACTTATATGGACTAGTGTATTTGTATATGTTTAAAAAAAAATAAAAAATTTACCCTGAAATTTTCAAGTTTATATTATAGAAACCAAGATGTAGTTTAAGTATGTTTGGTAACGGCCCTACGTAAATCAGGACATTACATCTCTTGGGTGTTGTACTCCACCTACGGAAGAATTAAAAACACATATTATAAATAAAAGTGTTATAAGTGGATCTAGTGATGAAAAATTTATTATTAATTAGTAAACTTACTATCAACTTGCCAACTTGTCGATATGATGGATCCTTAAACTCTTCATCTATTTTTGTCCGTGATTCTAGTCACAACCCATCTCTTATTTCCCATTTCTTCTTCTCCTTAAACTGTAATTTATCATCGTTAGTATACATGAATGATTTTTTTAAAAAAAATTACAATGATTTATTAGAAATAAAACTTAATGACATACCAATTTTTAGTCAAGTTTTCTATATCCGTCTCGACCTCCTCTTGATGTGTATTCGCCACTGGCCCTTAATTCACTTCCATGATCCGAAAGTTGTTGGAATTGTAAGGATGTTTTATACTGAATGAATTTCACCCAATCATCTTATTATATATTAGGGTAGTTGTCAATTACTTTTTGAGGCTGTTTCCACACTCTTTCTTGTGATAAGAAGTCCTTAACAAAAGTCTTGTAAAGATCATGTCGAAAATTCCTTGAAACTTCGCTACATGATTTTAAACAAGTACTCTGAAACCCTTCATCCACAGTGTAAGAAGTAATAGTTTCTTTCCAAGTTAAGGTTTTTCGTTCCGTCTAAGTCACGGGATCTCTAATCTCGTATCTATATTGGAATGTGCTCTTGAGCGAATACACCAATCCAACTCATCAATTCATAATCATGCTCTCTTCCCATTGTCCTTTGTCATTAAAGGTGACTTCAATTCGTTCACCTCTTTTCCTTACTATATGGATTCGTTTCATTAGAGTTGCTCTTCGTTTACCATCAGCATTAGGATTAAATGAGTCTTTTCTTCGTGGTCTTTCCTTTTTGCATACTTTAGCCTTATTTTGTGTCATTTTTTATTGCAACACTCACATATATTTATTGCAATATAAATACACAAAACAAACAAATAAATGGTCCAATTTAATCTAATCAAATTCACATTCACCAAGAACGTTAAAAAATTCGAGCATGCTATAATAAATTTATGCAATTAAAACACCACTTTTTTGCTTGTATGTTAAATAATTCTACAAATTCCCTTACAAATGCAAGAATGCCCTAAAAAAGCATGTATAAAAACACGAGAAACAAATTCCATATGATTAACAAAGTGAAATTCCATTTTGACATTTCATTAAGCATCTGGTGGGTGGAAAAAAAAAGGCATAGAATATAGTCTACAAAGATCTTAAATTACCAAAAAAATGCACAGAAGATTCGTCTGCAAAGAGCAACAAAAAAAATTTTTGAACAACAATAAATACATAAATTACACTCCAAGAAAGTTACTAAAAAATTGTGTTTGTATTTTTGTTGGAAAACAAGAAATTAAGCAATATGGAAGTCACCTTGCTTTTCTTTGCTACAAAAGAGTCATGGCCTTGATGGGAAGAGAGGGCCGCAGCGGCGGCAGAAAAAGGATAGAGAGGGGAGGGCGTAGGCGGGAGAATGAGAGAGAGGGGAGGGTGTCGTTGGGAGAATGAGAGAGAGGGAAGGGCAACGGCGCTGTCGACGAGTGACGGAGATAGAGGGTAGGAGAAATCGTCGAGTGGGAGAGAGAGATGAAATGATGAGAAAGGATGAGGAAAATGAGTTTATAAGTAAAGGGTTTATGCGCGAATTTCAATGCCTAAAAATTCAAATTTTAAAATATTTTTTTGGAAAGCTTACACAACGGTTTCTGGTAATCTTAAGAAAAGATGACGGTTTTTTTGAAAACCATCATCGTATCGACATGATTACACGACAGTTTCAACCATAAACCGTGTATAATCTCACCTATTCTCAAGATACGACGATGGTTTTCAAGAAAACTGTTGTCGTATCTTGAGATTACACAATCGTTTCAACCAAAAACCATTGTGTAATCTTAATTTTTTGTTTTTATTTTTTCCTTCTTTTTTTTTTTATCTGTCATCCCACGGCCTATTACCCAGTGTGTTGTTTAAACAATGACCCAAACTGCTATAGTATTGATTATTGTTCAACATTAATGTTTAATATTTATCAAGCAACATAATAAAATAAACTCTCTAATATATAGCAAATTAAAATAAAATGGTAATCAAAAGGAGCCAATTAACAATAATGATATTCAAAATGAAATCAGGGTTGGTAGGGATTTTTAATTAAAGATTACACAACGATTTAAAAAAACCATCGTTGAAATGTATATATTACATGATGGTTTTCTTAAACCATCGTGGAAAGTGGAGATTACACGATAGTTTAAATAAACTGTCGTATAATCTATAAGTTTCCATAACATTGTATTGAAACTGTTGTGGAAAGTGGAGATTACACGACGGTTTCAATACACCATCATGTAATCTATCAGTTTCCACGACAGTTTATTAAAATCGTTGTGTAATCTCCACTTTCCACGATGGTTTCAATATACCGTCGTGTAATCATAGGGCGATCCATTTTAGACGACGGTTTTTGAAAAACGATTGTGCAATCTCTGTCGTTTGTTCTAACTTTTGTCGTAGTGACCATTAAATAGAAAGGAATTACCCAGAAGGTCATAATGTAATTAATTTATTGGTCACTAATAAAATGACCATTTGATTTAAAATTGACCTTTAAAGTGTCATATGTTAAACAACATTAATTTTGGCGTTAAACATTAAGTAGGACAACTCCAATTTGTATATTTGAAAACTCCTTTGGTTGTAGAAAAACATGGAACAAATGATATAGGTCATTATGAATATGATTCACTGGTTATTATAATAATTAGTAACACAAATATCATATTAAAACACAATAACAATGATTTAAAATTGTCAGCATACAAATATAGATAACCAAACATAAATAGTCACAAACAGAGGCACTATTTTTCCCTTCATTTCACCACTAACATATCTCGATGCATCATCCCATTGACCATTATACTTGATGAAAACACAAACCACATCCATTCCTAAATGAAATAGCAAGATGTTGGTCAATATAATAAATATTGTTTGTTTAAAAAATTATTAACTAATTAGGTCATCATAATAATGACTTTTTAATAATGACCAAAAGGTCATTATATTGTTTACCATTACTATCGAAAATTTTACAAAACGGGAAATCTTACAGTAAGGTACCAAAAAACACATAAAAACTATCTAATTACCACAAAAGCAACAAGAGATAACAGATATGGCAAGAAGTTACCCTCAAAAGTTTAACAAAGTCATTTTTTAGATTATAGTCCAAAATACAAACCCATTAATAACATATAAAAACAAATAAAACAAAAGAACAAATGCCATTACCTTAGATCTGGACCTAAGCTAAGCTAGAACAAGGCTGATACTAAGTGAGAAGAGCTACAAGTGAACCAAGAGATAAGCTGCAACCTTCTTCAAATATGGTGAAGAGAGAGAGTGTGAGGTGAAGAAAAAGGATGAGGAGAGAGGCTGAGGGTGAGAGAGCTGAGCTGTAGATCTTCAACATCCAAATGTTATAGAGAGAGAGTGTGAGGTGAGGGTGCGAGAAAACGAGGAAAAAATAATGAGAGAGATAGAGAAAGAGTTATATAAGATGGGAGTGGGGGAATGGGCGGGCTTCCTGGGTGTGAATGGGAAAGTGGGGAATTTTAGGGTTTAGATTTGGTTGAATATGTGAAAGCATTTTCGACATTTTAAAGCCACCTTAACTGCTAAAGATGAAGTGACAGTGCTAGTATTTAAAGGAAACAAAAATGATGTTAGTTTTAATAATATTTTTTTCACAGGTGCTATTTACGAAATTAACCCCTACTTTTCATATCAAGTGCTTGATTTTAGGAGATTTCATAGTGCTCCCTTACTACTAGTGTGTTCTCTCCAGCAAGATGGTTGATCTTTTGGCTACCAATCTTGGACTAAATGAATCACGGCCGAGCTATTTGAACTCTCTTAAATTCGATACTTTTAAGAGATTGAGTTCTTATCTTAAAAGCTTAACCTATCTAGTGTAGTGACACAAATTGCCCTTATATATCTACTAGCTTTTATGTTTTTAATGAAACTTGTGCTACTTTATAGTATTGGTCTCTCTAATTTTATGAAATGACCATATGGCAAAAGATATAAATGGACAAACCAAATTAAACCGCACGGAATATTGATTTACCCTAACGAGGGAGGATTGTTCGATGGTTTGGTGGGATGTCCCTATTCCATTGATTCTTCCATGATTGTGTAGGAGAATAAAAGAAATGCAATTTGTGACAAGATAATTAACATTAA